>JAFVLL020003713.1:0-44016 GCA_021397915.2 Tor tambroides
TTTAACCCAGCCTTCTGGGCAGTAACCCAACCGCTGGGTCTAAACAACCCAATCGCTGGGTTCGTCCATATTTTACCCAGCGCTGGGTTGTATTTGACCCAGCATTTTTTAGAATGCAGACAGATAGACAGACAGTTAACTACATAGACAGACAGACAGAGAGATCTCTCACCACTGGTATAATTTTCCAGGTACCCAAAGTACGGCGCTCTGAGGATGTGATAGATCAGATCAGCATCTGCTGAGCTCAGATCCTGAGCCTTGAGCTCTCTGGAGGAAATGAAGATCCCATAACGACCACCTTTGAGGAGCTCCACTTTCCACAGCGTTTCCAGCACTGCTATCTGCGGAGCGGAGCCGTCTAGAGCTTCAATCTGTGGCAGATACACACACAATCACTGCAGTATTAAAAGATGATTACAGAACAAGTGCTCAAAATCTGGAGGATAACCTGTATCATCATTATACTGTGTACAGTATATCATCATATCGCCCAGGACAAAAACTTCCTCTGTATCTGTGTCACTAAATCACAGACAAAACAGTATGACTTCCTGTAAAGCTGTATTGTGAAAAGTGCTTTACAAATAAATTTCACTTGACTTGATATCCGTTGAATATGCATTTTTTTTAAAATGTATAAAACATCCTAAAAACAGGTACAACAAAAAATGATTGTAACTAACTTGCAGTGTGAAGAAGACGGGCTCTGTTTGCACTTTTCCGTCCAGCAGGAAGCCTCTCTCTGTGCTGTCGGAGGCTGTGAATCTGAAGCGATCGATCTGAGAAGCTCCTCCAGAGTGTCTGTATGCAACATCCAGATCCTGAATATTCTGCTGGGTGAAATTACTGCCAGCGAGCAGCGGCTGCCCCTTCAACAGTAGCTGGCCGAACTGGGGCGGCTGCAGAATCCTGTAGCTCAAGGCAGTGTGTGGGCTGTCAGGGTCAGACAGGAATAAGGCATCGGGGGTCAAAGTCATGCTGGAGCCCTGAGGAACCCGCAGACCGCTGTTACGCACTAGTGTGGGCAGAACCTTATCAGTCATCTCCACTAGGATCTCCAGGGTCCCGTTGCGAGTTGATATGCCATTGCTGACCACAAACCTATGGATAATGTAGACATATGGATGTTACGAATAAAGACACAAAACACAAATCAATAAGTCTTACAATACACACACACACACAGATCTAAATCTAAATCTAAATCTATAAAATAGGTGAGCAAAGACTCGTAAAAAGTAATCTCGCATCTTGGTCATATTTCACCCCTAAATACATAAACATCTAAAAAAAAAAGTAAAAAAGTAAGAAATTTTACTTTGCAAAAAGAAAGAAAGAATTTTCATATTATATCACATTACAAGTCTCGTATTACATTAATATAATTGCAATATTTAATATTTAATGACAGTTACAGTACTGACGATTTGTGCGTAAAATGTGCTAATTAATGAATGTTCCCAAAAGAGGCAAATATATTATAAATACTAATAAATATTATTTCATAAAATAAATAAATAAATAAATAAATAAAAGAGGAAAAATAGTGAGAACAAAAAAAGTGAAACAACACTTAGGAAAAAAAATATTGCGTAAAAAGTTTATATATTTTTTATATTCTTTTTTATATAAAAATAATATATAAAGCAAAATATAAATTGTGTCATATTATAGTAATATTACATTAATTACATTAATATTATCTTAATAATTAATTATAATGAATATAATGTCAGTATAATGAATATAATGTCAATACAATTAATTTTAATTAATATAATGTCAAATTCCTAAACAGGCTTAATTTTCTTTATTATATGCTATAAATATTATTTAATAAAATAAACAAATAAACTAGAAGAAAAATAAGAAATTTTACTTTGCAAAAAGAAAGCAAAGCAACACTTAGGAAAAAATATTGTGTAAAAAGTGTATATATTTTATTTATTTATATACTTATGAATATATATTATATAAATTGTATCGTATCATATTAATATTACATTAATATTTAATGATTAATTATCATGAATATAATGTAATAGGCTTCACTTTCTTTAAATATTATACACATTATATAAATATTGTTTGTATTATTTATGTTTGATTTTAGAGTGAAATATGATTTCAAATCTTAATTAATATATAACATAATGTCCTTGCATGAGTTCCTTACCACAGAGTCTCTTTAGGTGAAGTGGCTCTGTTGTCATGTACATAACACACCAGGTTTGCTGCTACGTCCAGCTGACTGAACGACTGGATTTGCACTCCGGTGTGTTTGATGTACTCCACATGTCCATGTGCTGGAGGAACAGTGATGACGTACAGCAGCTCCTCCGGCCTGTCAGTGCCGTCTACAGCCAGCAAGACGTCTGTGGTGAGGATCACACGCTCCCCACGACTCGTCCTCACAGGCTTCAGGAACAATGCTATGTCTCCTGGAGAGAAGCACAAAACAGACTCGAAATGATGAACAATTTGCTGATAACTCTTGGAATATAGTATGCACATGATCAGGAAAATACGTTCATATCAAGTACTTACAGTAACTTTTAATTTACTTTTAAACCATTTTAACTCATAAAATAATAGTAAATTTAAAAAATGATTACAAAGAAATGGCAAGTAACATTGAATTAAAAGTGAAACTGAATTTGAATAACTGAAATTTCTTTTAAAACGTGTTCAATCTTTATTAACATCAATTTTTACAGTGCTGGGAAACAATCCAGATAAACAAAGAAAACTACAATAAACTATATACACTTACTCAAAATGAAAAAAAAAAAAGAGAATAAAGCAGCAGCCCACCTTTCTCCAGCTCTTTGACTGTGATGTGGAAGTGCTGCGCAGGAGAGCGGTTCTTGCCATCCAACAGGTGGAAGACAAAGAAGTCAGCAGCGGCTGCTCCAGGATGACCGGTGTGAAGGTAACGTAACAGGTTCATATCCAAAACATGCTGAGAGCAGTTCATTCCTGCTGATATAGACACCCAGTCTGTGCCTACCTGAGGAGCAGCAGACCACCAGTGTGTCAGTGGCTTAAAGGAACAGTTCACCCAGAAATGAAAATGTGCTGAAAATATACTCAGACCATCCAAGATGTCGATGAATTTGTTTCTTCAAATGAACAGATTTGGAGAAATTTATCATTAAATCTCTTGCTCACCAGTGGATCCACTGCAGTGAATGGGTGCCGTCAGAGTCCAAACAGCTGATAAAAACATCACAATAATGCACAAGTAATCCACACCACTCCAGTCCATCAGTTAATGTATTGTGAAAAAAATGTGAGTCCATAATGTTTTTATCAGCTGTTTGGACTCTCGTTCTGATGGCACCCATTCACTTTGGGATATGGGATCTCTTCCAATGAAGAAAGAACCTCATCTACATCCTGGGGATGGGCACATTTTCAGCTATTTTTACACAAACATGTATGTTCACGCTGCTCACCTTTGTGCTGAATACAGTGTTATCAGACTTTAGTCATTAATATTTTTTTAAGATACTGAAAACAACACAAATGTCAAAACTTCTCCAGGGCCCCAAAACACCCTCAGACCCAAGAGGGTTAAGGTGCATTCACACCAAGGACAATAACTATAACAATAAAGATAAGGTTTTAATAATTGTTCTGCACCACACCACAACTATAATGATTTTTTTTTTCCAGTTGATGAACAATAAAGACATTGACAGCCAATCAGAATCTACTCGAATCAATGAGCTTAAGCACTTAACGCAGGAGACGACATAACTGCAGTGTGTGTTCATAATAAACAGAACCAAGTAATCTTAGTGTGAAGAACACTGTTCCACTGTAAAGAACCTTTTGTGCACTGGAAAGGTTCCATGGATGTTAAAGTTTCTTTATGGAACCACAGATTCCAATAAAGAACCTTTATTTTTAAGAGAGCCATTATGATACAAATTGTTAGTTTTTAGTTTTAATTTGATATTTTTTTGACTGCAGATTGAGTAAACTGACCTTCATCTGAATGATACCATGACTCGGTACGCTCTCGAACACATAGATAATGTCGGAGGACGGAGTGTCTTTGTCGTGAGCGCTGAGCACAGCACTGGAGATCAGCCTGGACTCTCCAGCCTCCATCTCAATCCCAGTGTTCCTGTGTTTGGGAGTTTTTTTCAAAAGAGATTTACCACTTAAATGTCTAATTTATTAATGGCTAACAGTAGAGGATGATTTACTGCAATGACATTAATTTGCAGTTACCGTATAATCTGTGGCTCCTCGTCATTGACAGGCAGTACTTTGACTTGCACGTGTTTCTGGAGCTGGTGTTTCCCGTCAGAGAGCTGAACAATAAATCCATCCTGCTCACTCTCAGAGTCATCGTGCACGTACATCAGAGTCATGCCTGAGGACAGAGTAACACAAACAGACTTCATTGTTGATATATGCCTCTAATTGATCAAGAAAAGACATTAAATTGATCAAAAGTGACAGTTGTTTTCTAAATTGATAATAATCATATATGTTTCTTGAGCAGCAAATCAGCATATTAGACTGATTTCTGAAGGATCATGTGACACTGAAGACTGGAGTAATGATGCTAAAAATTCAGCTTTGCATCACAGGAATAAATCACATTTTAACATATATTGAAATAGAAAACAGTTCTTTTAAACTGTAATAATAGTTCACAATTTTACTGTTTTTGGATACAGTTTGGACTTGGAGGGGGGATGGGCATAAAAGTCTTTTTTGCAGTACCGTTCCTAAGGTCATCCATGGTGAAGTGCTCCACAGGGATCTCAGATCCACGCTTGTAAAGTGTCACATCATTGCCGTGTGGCACGCTCATGATGGAGCCGTGCTGAGGCTGCTGGACTATGCTGAACATTAAACGCTCTCTGGGAACATCAAGATCCACCGCACTGATTATAGATGAGTCCAGCTCTTTCATGTCTCCCTCCCGAACCTAAAAGACAAACACTGGTCATCACAACTAAACTGGCTACAGCAATGTTTCTTTATATAGATCATGCCAAATGTATAACCACAGAAACCTATAGTAATTGCTTAATTCATTTACTCAGCTGTTATACACCCAGCTAATAAAATATGTTCTAAGAATGTTCCCATTACGTTATAAAAATGTTATTTCTGAATGTTCTCTGAACATTCAAAACGTACAGTTTTTTAAATGTTTTAACCCTTGTGCATCAATAAAAAAAAAAATTACACAAAAATGTCCATGTCAAAAAACAGTCATAAAAATTTGAAGCTTGGGAGCACAGACTTAAGTTTGATCTCATTTTAAATAAGACCCATGGCAGATTATTGTTGAAGTAAAAAAAGTTTTAAAAAATGAAACCAAAAAAAAGTTATACAGGTTTAAGTTTATGAAAATGATTTATGAACAATATTTTATATAACATATATTTTATGGAACATGTTGAACTCTAAACCTGCTGGAAAATCAAAGCTATAAATCTAAACAAATTGTGTTCCAAATTTGAGATTGATATCTCAAAAAATGAGCTTTCAGTAAGATTTTGTTTGGGCGCAGTATCAAATTTTCCCCATTAGATGCCAGCAAAACTCTGCTGGTGCACACAGTGGTTGGATTTGTGATTTGCTGTAGAGTTTTACTCTCTCAAATATTACAAGCACACACAAGCAATTTTTTTTATGACAAGCCACACTTGGACATCCATACCAACACACCCACACAATTATAGCTGCATTATTTATCCAATTGGCTCTATAATATGCAGAAGCAGAAAACAGGAATAAAGCGAGTATTTGCTTTATAGGCCAAACCTGAAAAAATGGCACCATCTGGTAAAAAAAATAGCAAAAAAATTAATTTTGAAGCCTTGCCAACAGAATGAAAGCCTATTAACAAAAATTGCATCATTTTACAGTTAAACGGCACTGCGATTAAAAATAGCAGTTTTAATGGGTTTCAATGGGGACATTTTTATCCAAAAGGTCCTGAGAGGAACTATTTTTTGTACCTAGTGCAAAATAGATTTATTAAAGGAAATGGGGGTGAATTAGTAAAATTCCGATAAAAATACACACCTGTGCCAAAATTTATGCAGCTGCCAATAACACAGGCAAAATGATCAAAAAAACAAAACTGAAAAGGACAAAAATGTCCAAAAGGTTGCACAAGCGTTAAATATGTTTATGTGAACGTTAATGGAACATTCTATTTGATTATGGGAACGTTGCTTTTGAATGTCCTCCGAACGTTCTGAAACAAGTGGTAACATTTTTTAAATGTTAAATTAAACTAAAATATTCAGGGGAAAAAAGTTCCATGACCGAAGTTTTTGAGCTAATGTTTGGAGAACATTATTTAAGACCAGAGAACTTTGAATGAACATTCTATTAATGTTACTTGAAGTCATCCTAACTTTGAGAGAACCTTGACAGAACGTTAAACCAATGTTCTGAAAACATTCCCTGTTAGCTGGTTACGAGATGACTCTCTGACTGACCGTGATGTTTCTGGCCAGCAGTTCTGGAATCTCATCATTGGTTGGACGGATGATGATGTAGAGCGGGACTGAAGAGGACTGCTGTCTCCCGTCGGACACAAGCAGCATGAGCTGGTCGGTGGTGGGCTCCATCCTCTGGTGTCTAGACTGGACATAGTTAATGTATCCATTCAACACGTCCCTATAGGTGAAAGAGGCTGCACAAGGAAAAACAACGCTATCAGTGCTGGGTAGATTACTTACAAAGTGTAGTCTGTTACTGATTACAAATTACATGATGAAAACCGCAGCCAGTAATGTAATCTAGATTACTCATTTATTTTAGGCAATGTATTCTGAGTACTTCTAGATCGTTTTAGGTTCATTTTGATCTAACTTGTTTAGAGCAGCTTTTAGATTCAGTGAAATGTGACTCACCAATACTGATTCCCATGTTGCTCTTTTCAAATCCTGGACTGGGCAGGATGTTTTCTATGTATCCAAACTGTGGCGGAGCAACCAGAATGAGGTTAAGGTCCTCTGGAGCAGAGTCTTGGTCTTCAACTCTCAGATGAGTGACCGTGATGGAGGCTGACCCGCCCTCATCCACCATAAACACCTCTCCTGATGTGAGAAAAGATGGTTTGTGGACTCTAGCATGTAAACAACGAGTAGCAAATGCTAAAATATGTCTTCTGAAAAGAGGTGCACTTAACTGTATTAAGTAGTATACTTCAAATCAAGGTCAATTTTGTAAAAACGTACTTGCTGATAATACAATATTAATAAAATTAAAGGCCACTTAAGTGAATTCAAAAAGAGATACTTTTATGATTGTTTCAGTCATAAACATAGCTACATACAGCATGATATTCTAACATCAGAAAGAAAAGTGTTCCCATTACCGACAGCTATAGATGGTGGTTGGTTGTTCACAGGATAAACGGTGATATTAAGGTCATATACAGGCAGGGTGTTCTGTACTTGAGGTGTTTGTGCATTGAATACAGTGGCTCTGTCACTGCAACTGGAAGAAACTGGCCCTGATTCTCCATCAGAGATCACAAACGTAACGACGTCATGACGTGGCTGCAGCCCAATCTCTTGTCCTTGAGTGTATGATTGATATCAATTATTTATTGCAGGGATTTATAATCAAAATTAAGAAACAATATCATATAAATGCATATATATATATATATATATATATATATATATATACCCCTGTGAAACAGAAGTGCACTTAATTGTATTGAATGTGCACATGTACTGTACTTCAATTCTTAAAAGTATATTTTTAAAAAAACCTGTACTTGCACATAATGTAATATTAATGAAATAAAAAGCCACTTAAGTGTGCTTAAAGAGAATACACTTTCAGGTCACACTTTATATTAGGTGGCCTTAACTACTATGTAACTGCATCAAAAAATAAGTACAATGTGCTTATTGTGTTTATACTGTATTGCAAAACACTATTACTGCTACTGAGGTGGGATATGGGTAAGGTTAGGGACAGGTTTGGTGGTATGGGTAGGTTTAAGGGTGGGTTAAGGTGTAAGGGATAATAATAATAATAAATGTTATTTGTAACGCACTTTATATTCACACAGAATCCCAAAGTGTTTGTGTCCGACTGGGTCAACAGTGTAATTATAAATGCAATTACAAAAATTAATTACAGATGTAATTACATATAGGAATTTTAAAAATATAAGTACAATGTAAAAGCATGTATGTACACAATAAGTGAATTGTACCAAATTATTAATTTAAATGTAAGTGCATAGTAGTTAAGGCCACCTAATATAAAGTGGAACCCACTTTCATGACTGTTTTTGAACACACTTAAATACACTTTTTATAATATAATAAAATAAAAGTTAATTTAAATTATACATTTTAAATCATTGTTTTTAATAGATTTTTGAAGAAATACAATTATGATGACATAATAAAGCACTTGTAAAGGTTTTGGTAGTGTGTGTTACTCAATATTATATTTAAAGTTACTGTATTGCAACTTAAGCATTTCAAATGTGCAATTACAAATATATGTAAATTAGGGCTGTCAAACGATTAATCGCGATTAATCGCATCCAAAATAAAAGTTTTTGTTTACACAATATATGTGTGTCTTCTGTATATATTTATTTTGTATATATAAAGACACACGCATACAGTATATATTTTGAAAATATTTACATGTATTTAAAAGTTTATATTTATATTCATATAATTTATATTATATAAAAATATATTTAATATATAAATATAACATGTTTTTCTTAAATATATACATGCATGTGTTTGTATTTATATATACATAATAAATATACACAGTATACACACATATATTATGTAAACAAAAACTTTTATTTGGGATGCGATTAATCGCGATTAATCGTTTGACAGCACTAATGTAAATACATGACAAACAAGTGTCAATAGAAATAACATTAAAACATATATAAGTTTACCATAAATGTACATTCAGCAGAACACAAACTATATTTCAAAGTCAATCGAAAAAATGATGAAACCTTACTTAAGCGGGTCAAAAAGCACTTTAAAGTTCAGCTAATTAAATTGAATATAAATTTAAACTACAATTCATGTTAATTAAATTGCAATTAACATGCAATTAAGTTTACACTTAAGTATATTATTTTCAAGCATCAATACTTGTTTTGAAAGTATGCTAAAGTGTACTTTATTTTCAAAAAGGTATGACAAAATATGGTTAGATATAAAATGAAACAGAAACATAATCAATATTTAAAAAAAAAAACAACAAGTACTATTATTCTCATATTACCTGTGTGTCTATAGGAAATTAAGCCAGCAGTTACATCCGCTTGAATGAAGCGGTCCACAATGATGCCGTTTCTTTGAACTACCCCATGATATGGTTGTCGGGCGATCATATACATCAGGGTGCTGTCGTCACTGTCAGGATCAGTGGCACAGATGTACTCTATGGTGATCAGCACTCCCTGTCCCTCGGCACAGACTAAAACATGCTTCAATCCTGGCACGAGGACTGGCACCTCATCGTTGACTAGCGTCACCTGTCAATCATGGGTTTGTTAGATGTCTTCATGTGTTTCTCTTGCGATAAAAAATAATTGCAAAATAAATCTTCATTACCTTGACACGTAGTACAAAGTCAGCTATATTTATCCCATCCGTGGCAATGAATTTAATATCATCATGTTCTGTCTCAGAGCTGTCGTGACGATATCTGTTGAGACAAAAGAGTCACAACTAAAGATAAAATAGAGGAAAAGAACCAGCAAAGTGGAATTTAATTTAAAGGGACAGTTCACCCAAAAATGAAAATTCTGTCGTCATTTACTCACCCTCATGTCAATCCAAACCTGTATTATTATTACTGTAGTTTATTTCTTCTCTTGATCACAAAAGAAGATACAATATTTTAAAGAATGTTGGTAACGAAACAGTTGACGGTAGCCATTGACTTCCATAGTTTTTTACCCCATACTATTAAAGTCAATGGCTACCGTCAACTGTTTGGTTACCAACATTCTTCAAAAAAAAAATTGTATGTTCAACATGTTCCAAATTTTGGGGTTAACTATGCCTTTAAGGCAAGACACCCCAGGTGAACAGAGTAAAAAAATTGAACCAATATCACTAACAGTTGATTGATTATACTAACAGTTTCAAACATTTTTGTATTATAATTTTTCTGAAATGGTATGTTTAAATATGCAAATTCATTATCTCTTTATTCTGGAAATTAAATTTGAACATTAGATAAAGTCAGGTTCAAAATTAATTTTGTTAACATATCAGAGGTAAAGGTTTTTTTACAGGTTTTTTATCACTTAATAAATACTATAAATATTAGTGCTGTCAAATGATTAATCGTGATTAATCGCATCCAAAATAAAACTTTTTGTTTACATAGTATATGTGGGTGTACTGTGTATATTTATTATATATAAATACACACCCATGCATGTATATATTTAAGAAAAATATGTTACGTTTATATATTAAATACAGTTATACGTAATATAAATTATATGAATATAAATATATACATGTAAATATTTTCAAAATATATAATGTCTGTGTTTGTATTTATATATACATAATAAATATACACAGTACACACAGATATATTATGTAAATAAAAACTTTTATTTTGGATGCGATTAATAGCGATTAATTGTTTGACAGCACTAATAAACATATAAAAATATATATTTTCACCATGTTTTTAGGAATATATAATTGTGGCATAAAATCAGGCAAATTATAAATGAACAAACCCATATGTTAAAATCTAAATTCAGAATATAGGTAAGAATAAAACTGTACAGTTTTTACGTATGTAAAAAAAAAAAACAGTAAATAAATGTTACCTAAACACTGTTTTTGCCGGAAGTAATGTTTTTGCATTACAGTGTTTATGACAAAATATGAGGAACCACATCTGACCTAACTTTAAGGCTTTTCAGATCCCTGACTGTGAAAGTCTGGCCTGGACTCATGGGTGTGCCGTCCAGGTAAATGCTGCCATGCTGGGGTCCGGTCTTCAGCTCCACGTGCAGAGAGTCCTGTAGAGAGTCCTGGTCTGATAGACGCATGTGATCTTCACTCACCCAGCTCTCTCCACCCTCATCCACCGCCAGCGGCTTCACACGCACCTACAGATGACAAGAAACACATCCAGCACTCAACTAGCACTTGATATCTATGAATAATAAAGTGTTATAGTTTGGAAAAGAGGTGATGATAAAAGGTGTAGCATCAGCACTATGCTAATAGTACTAACTCTACTAATTTGAGCAAGCTCAAAATAGAAAAAAATTGATTTTTAACAATTATATGAAATTGAACCTAATATATAAAACTGTGATAACATGTGTAGCATTAGTAAAATCACTTAGCAACTTGAACAAGTTAAAAATACATAACAATAAAAAATAATAAGAAGAAGAAAAATAAAATCTAAAAAATAAAATCTACTTCAAAATATTCACAAAAAGTATAATAGTAAATCATTGATACTAAAATAACACTGGCCCGCGGATTTGAAAACCTGGATATGAGAAAGCCTAATTTTAAAATTAGCATTTCAAAACCTGGACACGTCATGTAACTGAAAACATATATATGTATATGTATGTATGTATATATATATATATATATTTTTTTTTTTTTTTTTTTTTTTTTTATGGGTAAATGCTATTTGTGAGTAAATAAAAAATGTTATTCTGTAATATAATTGTTTTAATTATTTTAGTTACTATATATGATCATTATATATTAATATGTAATTCTTATAATTATTATTTTTATTTTTTTTATATTAAAATATTAATATGAATATATTGACACTCCTAGTTTCCGTAAATAAAAAATGAGCTGAAAATGAGCAGCAAAAGTTACATCAAAAGTAGTGAAAAATAAATATCTTAAGGGGGCACTGAATATTGAAAATAGGGGCCTTGCAGTCAAAAAGGTTGAGAACCGCTGCTCTATGATATTTTAGTCCCTACATATGGCTCCAGTTCCTCCTTTAATTAAAATCTATTCTTTGGGCCATTTTAATAATGTCAATAACATGAATATCAGATTACTTACAGTAGAACAGTAATATAGCACAAGCCTCCTCGCTAAGCACTACTAGCAAGCCCTATAATGATTGTCTGTTCTGGATTGGGTAGATGAGGGCTGCTGTACCTCTGGTGCCAGGTTATCCACCGGCAGGACTGTTATATTAAAGCAGATTCCAGCGGTCATGCTGCCTTGCTGATTAGTCACTGACAGGACAAACTGGATGTGCTGAGGGAACGGTCCAATGTCCAGGATTGGGGGCATGTAAGCAACCTTCATGTAGTTGACCGCATGCTACAAAGAGAGGATCATGTACAGCTTCAGATGCTTTTGGGAAAATAATATGTCAAAACCTAGTTCAGTGTATTTACCTGAGTAAAAAGTCTCAGCATTGGAGCATTTGGGTCCTTGGTAAATTTTGGGATGCTATCAACCAGAAACAACCTTCCTGCATCAGAGCCTCTGGAAATTAAAGCATACAACTCATACATGTGAAGTTATATGCAAAAGGAAATTGAATAGCGTCCTGTGGCTTCTTATGCAGAGTGGTTTAATTTTGTACCCATAGGTGGTGCTGTAGAAAGGTGGGGTGGTGACGGTGTACGTGAGCTCACTATCTGGTGACTCCAAATCCACAAAGTGCAGCTGCTGCTTGGTCAAGTAGATGACATCGGTCTCATTGACAAACAGGTGCCTGGTTACACCCGGTGCCTCCTGTGGAGGCTGATCAGGGACTGGCTGGATCTGAATCACGATGACCTGCAAAGATCACCTGGTTAGTGAAGAACCACATGTGTCCAGTTTTCTTGTCAAGATGACAATATTATTTGTGACCCTGGACCACAAAACCAGTCATAAGGGTCAATTTTTTAAAGTACAATTTGAATAAATAAGCTTTCCGTTGATGTATAGGACAATATTTGGCTTAGATACAACTATTTGAAAATCTGGAATCTGAGGGTGCAAAAAAAAAAAAAAAAAATCTAAATACTGAGAAAATTGCCTTTAAAATTGTCCAAATAAAATCCTTAGCAATGCATATTACTAATCAAAAATTAAAGTTTTGATATATTTACGGTAGGAAATTTACAAAATATCTTCATGAAACATGATCTTTACTTAAAATCCTTTTGATTTTTGGCATAAAAGAAAAATAGATAATTTTGCCCATACAATGAATTATTGGCTATTGCTACAAATATACCCATGCGACTTAAGACTGGTTTTGTGCTCCAGGGTCACAATTAGAAAAATGTTTCTTACAATGTTTGACTAACTTTATTTTCACCTAAAATTTGACATTATTTGACCATTTATCGTGTAATATTCTAAGAACGTTAAAAAGTCTAGTTTTCTTGTTTTGAGTATAACGTTATTTTAAAAGTTACAAAAAAAGTTTCTTACCACTTTGCACTAACTTTAATTTTACCTAAAATATAACGCTATTTGACTGTTTATTTTTATTATTTTAAGAATGTTTAAATGTCTGGGTTTTTGTTATGATTATAACGCTATTTAAAGGTTACAAAAATGTTTATTAGCTCGTAACTTTATTTTCGCCTAAAATATAATGCTATTTGATGTATTTATTTTCAATATTCTAAGAACTTAAAATGTCTGTTTTTTGTTGTGTTTATAATATTATGTAAAGGTTACAAACATGTTTCTTCAATGTTAAAATGTCAGCTTTTTTGCCATAATAAAGTTATTTAAAGGTAACAAAAAAGTTTCTTACAACGTTCTACAAACATTATTTTCACCTAAAATGTTATTTTTAGGTTTATTTTTAATATTTTAAGAAGGTTAAAATGTCATGATCATAATGTTATTTAAAGATTACAAAAACATTTTTTAGAACGTTCTTCAAATACAAATAACATCATAAGGACGTTGTTCTAAGAACGTTTTCTCTCAACGTTATGACAACAGATGTCAAACATCAATAAGGTTATAAGAACATTCCATAAACATTAGTTTAGGAACGTTTTGTCCTAAAATTTATGTAACTTCTTGAAAAAAAGCATGAGTGAAAGTTGTAAGACCTTTCCCTGTTAGCTGGGAAGAATGTAAGAGATATTGCATCAATCAATGGAGGATATCCAGAAATTACCTGAGGCTCTGAGAGATTAGGAGGGTCATGAAAGTCAGAGAGTACCACCTCAAAAGAGTCATCAAACTCCTCAGCGCCTGAGTGCCGATAGTAGATGATGGAGTGGAAGAGGTCCTTCTGAAGAAAACGGGTCACAGGATATCCTGCACAAGTATAAAACAGTATTTAAAAGATGCCTGAGGAAACTCAGTTCCCCAAGAATCAATTACTCAATAAAGGTGCTTCACGATGCCATAGAAGAACCTTTTTTGTCTAAATGGCTCCATAAACAACCTTAAACATCTGAAGAACCTTTCTGTTTCACAAAAGCTTCTTTGTGGTGAAAGAAGGTTCTTCAGATTATAAAAACATAAGAAAGAGATGGTTCTTTAAAGATCCTTTGACTGAATGGTTCTTTGTGGAACCAAAAATGGTTCTTCTGTGGCATCGCTGTGAAGAAACTTAAGCAACTTTATTTTTAAGAGTGTAAGAATTAATTACATTCATTCAGTTAAGCTTTCCCTTCAATCCTTTCCTCACCTGTGATGCCAGGACCAGGCATCTTCATTATTTCTCCTGCCTGTGGAGGTCTGGTGATGTTGAACATGATATAGTCATCACTGGAGTCCAAATCACATGCTTGCAAAATGGATCCTCTCAGAAGAGCCGTCTGCCCTTCAGACAGCTCCAGCACCATGTTGGTAATGAGGAAGGGTGGACTGTCGTCTTTGGGCAGGACGTTGATGGGAAACTTGTGTCTGGTTTGATGCAAGCCATCAGTAATGCGGAAGACGATGTAATCTTTAGTGGTGTCGCTGTCATCGTGGTGGTAGCGAACCGCGCCGTCCTTTATGTCGTTCACAGTGAACATGAAACCTTTTCCACCTTATATACAGATAAACATACAGCGGTAGTGAAAATGTTTAGTGTAAAGATCTGACTGAATTCGATGTAACAGATTAATATATAAAGAAAGTCATCTGTTTGTGTACCTCTAACCGTTAGTCTCCCGTGCTGCAGGCCATCCACCGTGATGATCTTCACAGCCTTCAGGTTGTCATTGTCAACAATCTGAAACTGATCCCATGTGACTGGACGAGACTGACCTTCCAACAGACTGAGACCTATTAATACGACAGAAATGAGGAGAAAATTGCCTGACATTTATATTCATATTACAGTTTTTTCAACTGCTTTCACACAAAATCTTTACTCGTCACACAACTTCTGAAAGCTGACACTCAAACAGCAGAAGCACACACTAAATCAACAAAACCATACATTAATTCTTGGCCTTTGACTCAGTTTTCAGTTTCATAAAACACTTTTTGCAAAGCACAACACACAATTCTCTATGTAACACACAAAAATCTAACAGGAATTAATAGTGTGGCAAAGGTGTTTGCAAATGTTTGCTTTTGAGATGTGTTTGTGATATTTTGAATGCTGTGCTTCATTTTGCAAGAGATGTGAGGCATTTTGCATTTTGTGTGTGCAATTCTTGGATTTGTGTGTAAAGTGTTGAAAAAAAGAGGCAAAGTTTTGAAAATGTGTGTGTCATGAATCCGGTCCGTGCCCTTCTGTTCACTCACCACCAGAGGTCACACTTTCACCACATTGACTCTCACACCACACATCACTGGACTGCAATACCCATCATCCATTGCACTGATCACAGCTGTCACCAATCACACATTGCACTGATTACACAGCTGAATCCCATCTGACACTCTTTATAAGCCTTGGACTTTCTATCCCTCACTGCCGAGTATTGTCTGCATTTATCTCTCTCCAAATGATAGCGACCTTACGAAGCCATTCTGTGTTTTCTGAAGTTAAGTTTAGCCTAACCTTGTTTGTAGTCTGTTTCCTCTGTATCCAGATCCTTGCCTGGTTTATCTCGTCTTGTCTGTCAGCCGCCTGCCCTGGATCTATTGTCTGTTTGGATTAACCCTTGTCTTGCTGTTTTGGACTCTGTTCGCGCCTTGCTTGGATTATTGCTCACGTTTTGGATTACCTCTCTTGTCTAGCCCTCTGGATACTGTTTGCTGTTGTTCGACCCTACCTGTATTTTGACCATGTTTTACTAATAAAGCTTGCACTTAGATCCGCACGTCTCACGTCTCGTCTGCCACGTTACAGTGTGTAAGCAGTTGAAAAAAAAAACTGTAAATGCAATTAGCTGAACTTTAAAGTATTTTCTGACCTACCAGAGTAGGACTTTAGAGCATCTTTAATTTCATAATTCTTTTGTCTTTGAAATATGGATAAAGTGCACTGCTAAATGTACTGACAAGCATTTTTGGTAGTTTGTCAGTCAACACATATGCATGTGCATGACAAAAGATTTAAAAAAAACAATGATTTCAACTGTACTTCAAAGCAAAACATTTAAAAAGACATTAAAAACACTTTTTAAAAGTGTACTTAAGTGTGTTAAGAAACAGTCATGAAAGTGTCTCTCTTTAAGTGACCATTTATTTCTTTAAATATTATATTAAGTACAGTTTTTTTTTAAGCAAACATTCTATATAGTTAAGCACACTACAACTGCATTGTTGTTCAGGGTAATGTATAGCGGCACACAGTAATCAGAGATGACACAAATGGATTTTTTTTCTTTTCCAAATCCTGACAAATAAATATTACACCCAAAATAATATGTTATGTATATTGTATATTGTATGTATATATTGTGTATATATAATGTATCTTGTATATAGTATATTATGTGTATATAGTGTATATTGTTTATAGTATAGTGTATGAAAATGATGCACCATACAGACCCATGTTCCATGATACTCTTGGTGCATTGGTATCAGCTGTCCTGATTGACACATGTACAATCACAGGCTGGCTTCTCTCAAAGTAGAAATCATGCACTTCAAACTCCACCTAATAGAAATGAACAATACATGACTACTGCATTATGGAGTTAAAAAATAAAAAAAATAAAAAAACTTGTGTTTAACATCATGTTAGTACAGTTTCCTTGTGAAAAAGAAGTCTGCTTAATTGTATTGAATATGCATTTGTGTACTTTAGATGTTAAAAGTATATTTTTTAAGAACTGTATTTATTATAAAATAATATAATGAAATAAAACACCATTTAAGTGTAATTAAGTAGACACTTTCATTACTATGTTTTTTAACACAAGTAGACTTTTATAAAATGCACTTTAGAATAATGTAAAATTAAAAGTTTTACTTAAAATACACTTTAATCCTTGTTTTAATAATCTTTTGTTGTGCTTTAAAGAAGTACATTTATTTTGATATGTTGACTAACATACTAAAACACATGTAATGTACTTGATTATAATTTGAACTGTAGTGTGTCATTCGATATTACAAGTTAATATATTGTATTTAATATACTGTAAATTAACTAAATTGCAAATGCATCATTACAAATGTACAATTACAAATATATTTAAATACATGACATACGAGTTTCATTAGAAATTACATATTTTAGTTTATCATAAATGCTTGTCAGTACTTTCAGCAGTACACTTTAAACATATTTCAAAAACAATAGAAGTAATTATGAAATTACATACAGTATAAAGATCCTATAAAGTCCTGCTAAAGTGGGTCAAAAAAGCACTTTCTAACTGCATTTAATATAAATTTCAAATATAATACATTTTTATCTAATTGTAAACAACATGCAGTTAAGCATCTGAAAACATTACATTCAGTTCATACTTAAATATATTCCGGTTACACTTTATTTTAAGGTGTCCTTGTTGCAGTGCAATTATTCATTTAAGTACTGATGAATAGTAATTAAGTACATGTACTTACTATATGGTTAGGGTTAGGATTAGGGTTTGGTTTAGGGTTACTTGCATGTAATTGTGCATAATTTATTGTTATTATAATAGTAAGTCGTAGTGCTGTCAAATGATTAATCGCGATTAATCGCATCCAAAATAAAAGTTTTTGTTTACATAATATTCGAGTATGTACTGTGTATATTTATTATGTATATATAAATACAAACACATGCATGTATACATTTAAGAAAAATATGTTATGTTTATATATTAAATATATTTATATATAATATAAAATATAATAATAATAATATAAATATATAAATGTATATACATGTAAATATTAAAAAAAACAATACTGTATGTGTGTGTATTTCTATATACATAATAAATAAACACAGTACACATACATATATTATGTAAACAAAAACGTTTATTTTGGATGCGATTAAGCACGATTAATCGTTTGACAGCACTAGTAAGTACATGTAACATGTAACAAGGACACCTTGAAATAAAGTGTTACTTATATTTCTTTAAAGCAGGGGTGTCAAACTCAGTTCCTG
Organism: Tor tambroides; assembly: GCA_021397915.2. Classification (NCBI taxonomy): domain Eukaryota; kingdom Metazoa; phylum Chordata; class Actinopteri; order Cypriniformes; family Cyprinidae; genus Tor; species Tor tambroides. The sequence goes on from JAFVLL020003713.1 coordinate 18,499, forward strand.
AGTTTTGTTCCAACCCTGCTCCAACACACAAATCATGTAGTTTTCAAATAAGCCTGAAGGACTTGATTAGCTGGATCAGGTGTGTTTAATTAAGGTTGCATCTAAACTCTGCAGGGCTCCGGCCCTCCAGGAACTGAGTTTGACACCCCTGCTTTAAAGTATATTATTTCTGTGCTATTTTTAATAGTATGCTGAAGTGTGCTTCAGTACCTCATAGTTCCTGCGCTGTGTGTGGCTGGAGTTTGGAGGCTGGTAGCTGATCAGCATGTCGTTGAGATCCGTCCAGGTGAAGGAGGTGATGGGTTTGGTGTGGTCAGACAGGTGAGTGATGAAGCCCTCACTAGGGGCTTTAGTGATGTTGAACACCAGCCGCTGTTTGGGCGTCTCGTCATCCTCCGCGTCCAGCGTTGCCGTGGAGACCGGAGTCAGGATGAACTGGTCCACCTCTAAGATGAACATGGACATAAAAGCAGGCTTGGGCGGCTGATTGGGCATTGCATCCTTAATGGTAACCGGGATCCAGGCCTGCTCCGACTGAACGGGAGACGGACAGAGCTGGTGTTAAAATAATAGTGCAAAAACACAGTAATAAGAAGATGCTTTATGAATGAACACCTGGATGATGCTCCTGCTGCGGGTGTCTGTGAGGTCCAGTCTGATGGCGATGTAGTCTATGTCTGGAGATGGAGGGTCAGTGTGGTGGTAACGGATGCCCATCATGAGGAAATCATTGCATGGTACTTTGGTGATCTTTAGCAGTTTAAGACCCTTTAGACACTCATCACTCTTACAATGAGCTCTGGCTTTATTATCTGCAGGGAGACAGAGAAAATAATGCCCTGATATTAAATATTAAACTAGGTTGTGAATTAAATGAAAATGTTCTCCATATATTATAATGCTCATCTTAAATCAAAGTATATAAAGTATTTTCATTCTATTCTGGAAACCTAAAATGTTAACATAACATAACATACAAAATAAATAAACAAACAAATAAATGTGATACTATCAGCTGTTCTGCAAAATTGCAACAAGTTTTCTACAAAATTCTACTATCGTCCCTCTAATCCAAAAAATATTTGCAAAATATATATTTAATTGCAGCATAAATCTCAGTTCTCATTTAATTTTAAGCTGGAAATTATATAAAATCAATGGTGTTATTGTTAGCTAAAACAACTGAACTATTAAAATTGTTTTTGTTAACTGATAAAGCAGAAATCAAATTTAAATATTAAAAATAAATAAATGAGTAAATTCAAAAATCAAATTTAAAATAAACCAAATTAAAACGAAAATTAGAAATGTTGCCTTGGCAAACAACTGAAATAAAATAAGTTTAACTAAAAGTACTAAAATTACAAAAACATTGAAATAAAAAAGGAATTAAAGTTAAAATATTAAAAAAAGACAAATGCACAAATTACTAATCAAATTATTTAAATTAAAATTAAAACTGAAAAGCTAGTTCAAAATATTAATAAAGACATACTATAATACATCCATGTTAATATTATAGTATAAATAACACTAAAATAGCATTATTGCCATTAGAGTGAATTATGACCCTTTAGCATCGTTTAACTTTCATTTTAACTTTCAGACTTCATTGAATAATTTCTAAAGTACCTTTGCATATATGTCGATAACCTGGATGTGTTTGTACAGTAGGAAAACTGATCAATTGTTTGTGATGATTTTACCCAGCTGTCTTCGTAGAGAAACAAAGCTGTCTGGTTCATCCCCTCTCGGCCCCTCTGGTTTCTCCGGTTCTCCAGTGACTAGCTGACCGTGAACAGGTAGATGCGTCTCCAAAGTTGTCACCCGAACTGTGCACTCAATATTATGTCTGTGTTCATAGTGGAAAGACACAACGTTGCCGTCCAGAACATTGGAGAGGCCATAAAACTCTGGCACCTCCAGATTCTGTGATCCGAACTTAATCACATTACAGTCCGGCTCCATGATTTCAACACGGAGAGAGAACAGCTCACTGTACGTCTCTGTCTCTGTAAATCTAAACAACAAATCCACATGAAATGTACATATTTAGACAGCAAAACAAAAACGGATAAAGTCAAACCAAAGTATAATATTTCCATTCTATCTGGCTTCTGATACAATGACCTATACTGTAATAATATCAAAGTTTAAGACAGCATGCAAAACATACCTGTACAGACGAAGTTTAACAGTATCTTCTTTTAAAATCGGACATCCATTATGAGTGTATTTCACTTCATCAGCCAGAAAGTGACAGTCAAAAACCTGACAGATGTGAAATAGTTGTAGAAAGAATAAAAAATTACTTAGTACCAAATTTTGACAACCTGCATTAACAAAACCGAATTACATAAATAAACTGAACTAAAATATACTTAATGTAATTTCTATTGAAACTTGTATGCTGTGTATTTAAATATATTTGTAACTACACTTTTGCAATGATGAAGATGCAATTTAGTAAATAAAATATATTAACTTTAACCCCCAGTTTCACAGACAAGGCTTAAGCCTAGTCCCAGACTAAAGTGTAAGTCTGAGCTGCACTGACTGATCTTAAAATATATCAGTGCCTTTGTTTTGTCTCGAGATGCACACCAGTAATGTTTTTTCTAAGGCATGTTAATAAAAATTACTTAAATTTCCTAATTGAACAATGGCCTTGTCACGAACCTGGTCCATGCTATTCTGGATAATCACCACCAGAGGTCACCCACTCACCACAAAGACTCTTGCACCACACTAACTGTTGCTTGTCAACCAGGGACAACAGTTCCCATAATCCATTGCACTGACGACACACACCTGATTCCACTGATCACCCAATCACACACGCTATTTAAACCATGGACATTCGCAGTCTGATTGCCGAGTATTGTTAGCGTTTATCACTCTCATAGCAATAGCAACTTTACGGAGCCCTTTCAGTAGTCTTAGTCTTGCCTAGCCTGTTTACCTGAGTTTTGATACCTGCCTTTGTTTCCTGGATTTACCCCTTTGCCTTGCCGTTTGGACTGTGTTTGCACCTCGTTTGGATTACTGCTCTCGTACCTGGATTATCTCTCTGCCTTGCCCCTTTGGATACTGTTCGCCGATCGTCGACCCACGCTTGCTCCACGGATTGCTCTGTCTTGCCTCTGCCATACCTGTTTGCTGTCTCCCGACCCTGCCTGTATGACCATGTTTCCTAATAAAGCTTTGCACATGGATCCGCACGTCTCGTCAGCCCCGTAACAGGCCTAATCCTGGCTTAGTCTAAGCCCTGTCTGTGAAACCAGCCTAAATGTAATACTGAATAACACACTACAGTTAAAATCATAATCAAGTACTTTACATGTGCTTTTGTATGCTAGTCAACACATCAAAATAAGTGCACTTTTTTAGAACACAAAAATATTAAAGCATAATTACCTAAAATGTACTTTAAAGTAAATTTTTTAATTTGACATTATTAAAAAGTGCACTTTTTGAAAGTGTCTCTCTGTAAGTTCACTTAAGTGGCCTTTTCTTTCATTAATATTATATTATCTGCAAGTCTTTTTTGAAATATACTTTTAAGATTTGAAGTACAATACAAGTGCACATTCAATACAACTTCTTATTCACAAGGATAGTTCTTCAAATGTCAAATGCCCTCAGATGGAGACTCTATTAGCATGTTCATCACTGAATGTCTAGTGGATGATTCAATGCATGCAGAAGGAGGGTTCACCTGTGGGGTCAGAGTGCCGACCCGCTGTGTAATGGGCTCATTCAGCACAACTTCCAGCTTGCAGGCGTCTTTGGCTCTGGGTATATGAAACTGCAGATCCTCCTCCTTCAGAAAGACAGACTGGCCTCGCTCCACCTTTAGACCAAGATTGTTTTTTACCAGAGAGCCCTGAATCTGCTGGAAAAGACCCAGCAAGAGGAAAGACAAATACGTCCTGTCTTTTGCAGTCATTGTGTTGAGTTTGTATGGATCAGGACCTCTGCAGTGAGGGAATGGATGAATTTACTGGAGGAACTGTTGTTTGGTCTCGCTCTGTCCAGTCAATGTTTTCATAAAAAGTCATCTCCAATTCTTCTTGATTCTAATGAGAGGCGATCAGAAGCATTGCTCATGGGTATCAGGTCAGAGGAAAATATCTTGTTCTCTCTCCAATCATTATATGAGATGTGATATCTGAAAAGAAATAAAAAATGCACTTTATTTTGTCGCCTAAACACAAAGGTCCTATGTCACTGCATAAAGGAATAAAGCCTAGTGATAAAATGAGCCTAGTGATATTAATAAGATAATAATAAGAAAATTATATATTTATTATATAATTTTTAAATACATTAATTATTATTATTAAAACATCTTTAAACAAAAAACTACTTAAAATATCAAATATTAAAAAGTATTTTAAAAACATTGTAATAATAATAATAATAATAAGGGGCACTAGTTCAAAAAAGGTTGAGAATTCAATAATTTACTCATTTATGTAATGTAAAATATACTAGCATATTGTGTGTGTGTGTGTGTGTGTGTGTGTGTCATTTACTTCTGGTAATTTAAATTTGTAAATAAAAATGTAAATACATATTATTTTTATTGTTTGTTTGTTTTTTAATATTGAGGTGAAATATGATCCAGACATGATCGTTAGGTGTTTTTTTTTTATGATATTCACAAGTTAATAATGGCATAAATGGAGAAATGAAATGCAACTTTCCCATTAATCCATGATAAATAACCTGCAAAAGAAGGAATTTGGGAATCAAATTCTCCTTAGGATGAGGCTAAAACATCTCCGTCAGCTCTCTCTGACACGTTTGTTGAGTGATAGAGGAAAAACTCCTTCCGAGCCCAGACCCACTGAGGTGAGACGTCAACTTAAAAGATGACCTTTGACCCTAAATAATCTCTAGGAGCTGGAGTGACCAGTCTGGAGACTGAGGCTGTCTCATCAGTCAGCACTGAACTCGCTGCTAAAGAGGGTCAGTTCTTCCACCTGCAGTTTAATGAGCCATTAAAACACAGACTCAAGGGCAGGATAAGTGCTTTCCACCTTACAGCTTCATTCAGACATAGTGCAGTAACATTACTCAAAATGATCAACTCAAATTTAAAAAACATTCCTCCAGACCATAAACAAACTTTATTTTATTAATCAATTTTGTATCATCAAACAAAATTAATTAGTCATATTTTTGGCTCAAATCATCTCGAAGCAAAACAATGAAACAGTGCAGTGCATTTCTGTGAATTTGAGCTCACTGGGTCACAGAGGGTCTTTTTCTAGCGTCAAAACATCTGGAATTAATCCGTCTTTGTTTACTCACTAACATGTTTTCTTTTAAAGGCCTCTCCTCTTTTCTTCCTGCTGTCTTTCTCCATTGGAAAACCCAATTTTCTAAGATTGTTCCACAGCCTCAGGCTGAACAAAGTCAAAGCCAGGCCACAGAGTCTTTCATAGCTTAAAAAGCAAGATGTAATCAGTCTGTTTTGTTGGGACGGCGTGAAATTTCATAGAGGTACAAACAGTGTCGACTCAACATAAAGACATTCAGAAACAAAGGGAAAACAGGCAGCTCTTAAAAATGACTGAACACAAAGTACTAATTAAAATACAAATTCTTGTTGAACAAATGATGCTGCAAAGTTTTACAAAACCACTCTTACTGCGTTTTTCCATCATAAACCCACAGTTAAGCTGGGAGAGAAGGTTTTTTCACCTCTAAGAAGAAGAACCATGAGCACAATGAACCGAAACAAGTAACTGCATGTGCTCTGTTTACCATTAGTCTGTCTCTGCCTCCTTAATGTATAAGAGGGTTGATCGCTCTCCTCGTGAGGAAGAAGAGTGTGTAATTGTACTGAATCATGTGCACTTGTAGCGCACTTAAAATCTTAGAAATATCTAAGAACTATTAATGAAATAATAGAGGGACACACTTTTATAATTATGTTTCTTAACACACTTAAGTACACTTTTACAAAGTACACTTCACAATGTCAAGTTTTACTTTAAAGTACATTTTAAATCATTGTTTAAAAATATGTAAAGCACATAAATTACTTGATTATGACTTTACCTGTAGTGTTATTTGATATTACATTTAATAAAATTCCATTTTAAGTTAATACATTTTAAATGCAGTAAATTGCAACTTCATCATTACAAATGTGCAATTACACTGTAAAAAGTGATAACCTGCAACTGTTACCTTAAAAAGCTCATTTCTACCTGATTAACCAATAAATTTGGTATAAATTAATGTATTTAAGTTAATTTTGTATGCTTAATATTTTTGACTTGAATAAAACCAGTTCAAACCATTTTCAGGCTACCGTTTTTTCAGCGGTCAAATATATTTAAATTCATAACCTACAAGTTGCAATAGAAATTATATTTCTATAAACCATATATATATATATATATTTCTATTTCAAAGACAATAAAAGTAATTCTGAAATTACACATAAAGATGTACTGTACTTAAGTCCTACTTAAGTGGGTCAAAAAAGCACTTTAAAATTCATCTGATTACATTCAAAATAAATTCCAGTTTTTCAGTTAATTTCAAATGAAATGTCAAGCACTTGCTTTAGGATTAACAATATGTTCATTACTTTTAATAAGCTAGTAATGACAGCAAATGCTGTCGTTTGAAAGGAACAAAAGATCAACAGGTTTTGGCCTTTCATATTTAGGTTATAACACTGTTTCAGTGCTCCAGAAATCTTCCAGAATATGATGTCATGTTTTATCAACATTTTATAAAATTGCATTACAAAATGTGAAAATAAAGGTGTTAACGTAGTTACTTATCACCTTTCCATCATGTGATGTCAGACAATGTTGATGGAAAGTAAAACATCTTTTCATCTTGTCCATATGCGGCACCTTAAAACATATAATACCTGGAAACAGATGTGGTAAAACAACTCTTTATTGAGATCCCAAACCCTTGTTTAACGCTCTTCAAGTCCAGACACCTTTAGTTTGGCATTACATCATGCTTTTTGTTGAGGGCACATGGTTTTACTGTCCTCATGCATGCTGCATGTGTTCAGTACCTCACAGAAAAGGCCTAAACACAGCACAATCTCTCTTTAAATGCAATATTTTTGCGTCGTTAACGACAATCATCGTAAACAAAGTCAAAGTAAAATCAACTGCTGCGTCTCTGAGCAACACACAGTAGCGTGATTTGATACAGTATTTTAAACGAATGAGCTGAGTGAGTAATTCAATGACTTATTCATTTAATTCCTGAAAGAATCGGTATTTTGAACTAATAATTTGAACGAATGATTCAATGAGACAGTCACTTGTCCCAGTTCTGTTGGACTGTTATCAGCTCTCTTATAGAATGCTGCTCGACCAATCAGATTCGAGAACCGGAATGTCTCCAGGAAGAAAAGCACATTTGTAATTTATTTTAGCTACTTCCCTGTCATAAGGATGTTCATCAACTCTACTGTCGTAATGTCATGGAAAGAGGATTGTGTGTTTGTAAGCTAAGCTTCCACACTGCAGGCCCAGGAAGTCTATAACAGGGAGGATTATGGGTTCTCTTCACAGGTTATTCTCCAAAAAAAGGGCCGAATTCCTTGTTGTGCTTTGTAGAGATTAGCACTGGGACCTTTTCACATCACTGCAGCCCATCTCAACCACATGCCTCCCAAATCCAGTGAGTAAAAGCCAATGTGTTAAGTATCTTCTTACATTACAAAAAGGAAAATTACAAGCTTATTTAATGGTGAAAAAAAAATAATAACAACAACCAACATTTAACTACCAAAACTACCAACATATCCTTACAAGGATAAAAAACTATCACCCTGCTCAATATTTTTTAAACGATGCCTTGTGGAAAAGATATACGCTTTATCTTGCTTTTTATAAAATAACACTTTAAAAGAATATACTTGAATGTGAATTGAATTTAATGTTTCTAACACTTAATCACATATCATTTAAAATTAAATGAAATTAGAGTATTAGAGTTTAAATTTATATTCAATACAATTAGCTGAACTTTATAGCCCACTTAAGTAGGATTTAACATCTTTATATGTAATTTCATTATTACCTTTATTATCTTTGAAATATGGTTAAAATTCTGCTGAATGTACTGCCATGTATTTATGATCAACTAAAATATATTTCAATGTCATTTCTATTGAAGATTGTTTGTTATGCATTTAAATATATTTGAAATTACTCCTTTGTAATGATGAAGTTGCAGTTTAAATATATTATATTGGTATATTACAGTTAAAATTATAATCAAGTACTTTACATGTGCTTTAGTATGTTAGTCAACACATCAAAATAAGTGTACTTATTTAAAAAACACCAAAAGATTATTAAAACAATGATGTACTTTATAGTAAACTTTTTTGTGACGTTATTAGAAAGTGCACTTTTAAAAAGTTTACTTAAGTGTGTTCAGAAACATAAACAAGAAAGTGTCTCTCTCTCTAAGTACATTTAAGTGACTTTTGATTTCATTGAAACGATATTATCTGCAAGTATAGTTATTTAAAAATACACTTTTAAAATTTGAAGTAAACTACAAGTACACATTCAATGCAAGGGGTTGTAAAACAGATTACCCACTTTTCCAACAACAGCAAAACAAAAAAAAAGTCTTTCCTCTCTGATTAATGGCTTAAAATCCCTGGAGTGCCTTTAAGGCATTTCAGACGTTTTTGTGTGTAAACCACATCAGACTTCCAGAGCATTCCCAACTCTGCTTGTGTGATCTCACAGTTTAGAAACTGTCAACATTGTTCTCAGGGCATGATTCTACATGCTGTACAGTCTGTGATTAGACGCTTCACCCCTGTTTGGGATGTTCTCTGAAGGTTTGCAGCAAGTTCAACAGACAAGTGTTGAAGGGATCCTTCAAGGGTTCAGGTAAACACAAAATCGTAATGAGGCTTGACTAGGAAAGGTTGCAGCAAAAATGCATTGAAGAGACAAAGACAGATCTGAGAACAAATGAAGGGGAAGTTCAATGAAAAATATGTGTTTTGAACTCTTATCTTGCTCTCATGTAGGTAAGAACCTGAACAATCCCACCAGCATCTCCCCAGGACTGGCTTCAGATGTGGAATATGAGACGCAAACATCTCACAAACACAGTTAAACCAGCCCACAAGCTGAGTTTATTGTAATTATTATATGTGACCCTGGACCACAAAACCAGTCTTAAGTAGCTAGGGTACATTTGTAGCAATAGCCAAAAATATGGGTCAAAATTATCTATTTTTCTTTTATGCCAAAAATCATTAGGATATTAAGTAAAGATCATGTTACATGAAGATATTTTGTAAATTTCCTACTGTAAATATATCAAAATGTAGTTTTTGATTAGTAATATGCATTGCTAAGATATGACTGGTTTTGTGGTCCAGGGTCACATATATAATATATTTTCATGAGAATATATGGGGAATACCAGTTATTCTGATACAGAAATGTCATTTTCTCACCAAAAAAAAAATATTTATAGCCGTTCATAGCCATTAATGTGAAACACTTTTAAACTTTTCATTATTTCATAACACTTTCTTGTAAAATAATTTAAATAATCAGAAAATACATTAAGCACAAAATGGTTCATACTCAATATTGTTTTCATAAACAGAAAGATTTCTTTGTCTCATAAACACATATATATATATATATATATATATATATATATATATATATATAATTTCAAACAAGAAAGCCATTATTGACCACTCTCCTTCATATTTACTACCATGTAATTTAGCAAAAAACAAGTAAAAAACTGACATTTAAAACCACAAAAGTCGCAGGCTATTAAACACAACAATCCTATCAGTCACAAGCAATCAGACTCAATTAAAGCCAGCTGATTGAAGCATGAGGATGTTATGAGAGCGTTTCACATAGGTTTATTTGTAGTAATTGGATATTAACATTGTTTGTTCATTATGGTTATGGGCTGGAGGGATGGTGAGATGTGTTTCAAGTTTAGCCAAGATTCACATCCTAATGTTTTGGTGTAGATATCGCGGTGATTAAGAGGCTCCAGTCAGGAAAGCCCAAGGCAGGCCGGGTGGGTGGCCCCGGACCCCTCTGCACTCTGTCTAAACTTCGCTCTGCTTCCGTTCAAACATGTGGGGGCAGTTTTCCTGTCATCAAAATGAGCCAAGACCAAGTGTGAAAAACAATATGAGCAATGACAAAATGTGCCGCTCAAAATGTTTAATTAAATTGAAATGGCCATGAAGGTAACTACTGCAATTGCAACAACTGCAAAAAGTTATTAACCAATTTAACACAAAGTTAAATAAAGGATAAATTGCTTTACTTCCTCAACACTGCAGCCTAAATAAATAAATAAATCATTTTGTGAAAAAATAAGTTAAATTGCACAAGATATTAATATATTATTATAAATATTGTATATTATTATAAATGTATAAATAAACACACACAGACACCTTCATATACTGTATTTAAAATACATTTATTTTAAACAAATTATAGTCTAAATCTATTCACATATTTACTGACATTTCGCTTGAGTCTTACTACTTAATATTAAGCCAAAATGTGTTTTAATGTCACTATTGAGGATTGTATGATCTTTGAATAATCAGTCTTTAAATGCAAGATATTTAAAGTGTACCTGAAGTATACTTGCAATAGTTCCACTTCAGCACAATAAAATTTACTTCAGTATATCTTTAGTTGGACTTCAGCATTACTTCTGCACAATTAAAGTGCATTAAGTACAAAATTAGTTTTTCCAATTTAGCAGACTTTAAGTTTACCAATTTAGTATACTGAAAGTACAATTGCAGGGTACTTTTTTTAATTATAATATTATATATATAATAAATTATATATATTAGGGATGCACGATATTATCGGACTGATCGGAATCTGCCGATAATGGCTTTAAATGTAAATATCGGTATGAAAAAGAGGTAAACATAAACTCACATGTGCTCAAGGTGTGCTAGTGATTAGATCACGTCAGCAGTGTGGCTCATTCTTGAAGCAAGGTTTTGCCTTAATGATGATTAGATTCACTGTTTTGGATCTCTGCAAAAACTGTGAAAGCATGTAAGCATTTGGTGTGTGATAAAGTAAAGAGTAATAGCACGTGCAGCGGCAGCCTCCCCAGGGTCCTAAAGCCCTCTCAGTAAGGAGTTTTAATTCTGTAGGGAGCGCTGTTGGCCTACTTCTAATAAAATGAAAGTAAAATACACAAATAATATTTAGACTGTGTTTCTGATTAAATGAAGCAGTAATTGATGTCATAAAATCATGAATATGTTTTGATTTAAAGGTCAGAAGCTATAGCTTACATGAATAAAAAAATCACAAACATGACATTGGAAATTAAATAATTCTATATATACTGATTTATTCATTAATGTGTAATATGTTATATTTTTTAAACAAATTATGATCTGTAAAACATTTTCAGAATTTTTACAACTCTTTTGCTTTAGACCATCTACAAATGTTAAATCTTAAAATAAAACGTTAAGGTTACTACTGCATCTTTCCGGGGGGGGGGGGGGGGGGGGAGCTATTTAAAGTTATTTTCAAAGCTTCGATGTACTGTCATTATAAAAGAACTTCATTATTGTTTATTTAATTCTAACAAATAAGTTCTTGTTAAACACTAACCAAAATTTTAAAATAGTTTGATTATAATTTCTGCACAGGAGAAACTTGGTGTTGTTTCCAAACAAAAGGAAATATATCAGTATCGGCATCGGCTATTGACCAAAATGATTTGAAAAATATCGGCACATCGGATATCGGCAAAAAGCTAATATCGTGCATCACTATATATATATATATATATATATATATATATATATGTATAATATATGATGTATAAAAATATAAGGCATAAACTTTTTTCTAGATTTTTGCTATTTTAGAAAAAAGAACAAGTGGTGTAAAAAAAAATAAAAAAAATTGAAATATATTCTGTAAAAACAAACCTCTCAAGTAATTGTATCTTTTTTAAGCATGTTTCAGAACTGAAAAACAAAATAAAAGTACTGATTAAGCAAATGATTTTTTGAAGTACAGGGTATGTAACCATCCTTCTTACAAGGTGAGGCCATGCAAACTATCATTTCCTTCCACTGCTCTTATTAGAGCTCAAATTTCTGGGTCACACGGGAAAAAAGCATGCGCTCCTCTCTGAAGAAGTGGCCTTTCTGTACAGCTGGGACTGACTGGAGACACCGGCTGGAGCCAGCAGAAATCGGCTGCCTTTCCTCACAGCGCTGTGCACTGCTTCTCATCTCGCTAATGACAGGGTAACGAGCAGCCAACTATTTCCAAAGCAAAGATGAGCACAGGGAAAGGGGGAGGCCGGAGCGGCGTCTTCGCTCTCTAAACAGCTTTGGCCCCTATTTGGCAGCATACCAACCGTTCTCAGTGTTTGCAAGTGCTGAAGACTCCCGGATGAAGAAAAAATGAGTATAGAGTATTGTTATTCTAAGCTTAAAGAAAGCTCAATAAAAATGTTTTTTTCATTCATAAGGTGGACAGAGATCTATTTTTAATGCTTTACACTTGACTTTCACCTGGATAAATGAATGACTATATTCTGAGAGCGATTCCTCTTACAGTATTACCAACTGAGGATTCATTCAGTTAAAATCATTAGGAAATTATTCAGTCTTTCTTATGGCCTCATATGAAAAACAAATTGGTTTGGCAAAGGTAAAGATTTTGAAGTTTAGAAATAGTTTCACAGATTTCACAAAGAGAGCATTATTTGAGGAAGAGGCATTTTATGGTTCCATGAAGAACTTTTAACCTCCATGGAACTTTTCCAAAAGGTTCTTTTAGGAATCACTCTTAAAATTCCAAAAGGGGGGTTTTGCAGTGATGCCATATAGAACTATTTTTGGTTCCCCAAAGAACCTTTCAGTGAACAGTTCTTAAAAGAACCATTTTTTTTCTTAGTGTGAGGACCATTTTAATAATCTAAAGAACTATTTTCTGCTATAGAGAACTTTTTTGAATCCAAAAGGTTCTATAGAGTTTAACAATTCTTCATGGAACCATCAATGCCAATAAAGGACAAAATTATTCTTTTAAGAACATCTGACTGAAAGGTTCTTGTTGGAACCCAAAATGTTTCCTCAATGACATAACTGCCAAAAACCCCTTTTGAAACCTTTATTTTTAAGAGTGTAAGGTAAGTTTTCCCATTTGCCATTCTTATTAAAAAAATCTCATTTGGTAGAAATTTATACAAAATAGATGTGACTAATAAAACACATTTACTGGTCATCTTCAATCAGTTAATCTAAATGTTACCATTGTTTTCTTGGCTAAACTTCTTTATAGTAATTCACCCTTCATCTTTCATGAATGAAAACAACAGATCTAGCAAGTGACATTGTTACACACTCAAAAACAAACACACACAGAGCACAAATACAGTTAATCAGACAAGTTCTTACCTGAAATCATAGCACTTGTCACTCCACAACTGTTTGTCTTCTTTCTTTCACTCCACTGCTTTCCACAGCAACTGTCTAATTGACAAGAGTCCCGATGGCAATCCACACCCCTGCGGAGAGAGATGGGAGAAGTGGAGGAGGTGGGTGTAGTGTGGAAACTCAGAGGAGGGAGGTGGGATTGTCCTGCTCCGGAGGCTTCTGGGAGGAGGAGAGAGGCTGGGCATGGAGAGAGCGAAAAATGCAGAGGCAATCAGAAAAGAGAGGCAAACACAAACAGACAGAGATCAAAGAAAAGCAATCTACGCTCTGACAAACAGCACCACACCATTAGATAATGACAGATTGAGATCTTCCATCAAAGGGTGCCTAGATGACGCCACTGAGAAAAATAGCGTGTTTGTTCAAAGATCTGTCAAATCATTTTCTAAGTGTCTCTGAATGGGTAGCTGGAAGATAATATGGGCTAAACTTTTTTTTCACAATAGCCCAAAGAAAAATTATATTTTAGGTGCTGTGACACCATTTTTCATGTGTTTCAAGTTTTTATTTGTCATATACTGTACACAAAAGTAGTAGTTATCTACCCACATGGTTGTGCATTAAATAGTAAAATATATGTGTATGTTATCTAATATAACAAAAGAAATACATGTAAATGAATGCATGCATTTGAATATATATATATATATATATATATATATATATATTAATCACCTTTTAGCTAGTTGCTGTTTACTGCATACTCCTGTAATGTGATAAATTCACTTAAAAATACAAATTAATTATCAAACTTATATGAACTCATAAAAATGCATGTATAAAAAGTGTGCAATAATAGTGCTGTTTATGTCTCAAAAATCCTGATAAAAGTAGTTGGCAAAAAATATGAGCTTAACTTTTTTTCTTCAAAATAAAGCTAAGAAAAACTATATTTTAGGTGTTGTGACACCATTTTTCAAGTGTCAAGTTTTTATTTGTCACATATATGTTATCTACTCACATGATTGTGCATAAAATTTAAAATAATACAATATTTTACCTAATATAAGAAAGGAAAATTTATAAATGATTAATTTACAAAGAATGAAAGATTATTCGTTTTCTGTATTAAGCACCTTTTAGCTTTTTGCTATTCACTGCATAGTTATGCAGTGTGATAAATAAATTTAAAAAATAATAATTATCAAAATTAAGTCATACAAATGCATTTATGTAATAACTAGAAAATGTTGTTTAAAGTAGTTTTATATGTACTTTTATTTCTCACAATTCCTCATAAAAATAGCTGGCAATTAATATGGGCCAAACTTTTTTTTTTTTTTTTTTTTTAGATAACACAAAAAACTTCTATGTTTTAGATGCTGTGAAACAATTTCTCAAGTGACAAGTTTTTATTTGTTGCAGTAGCTGAGTATGTTGTTGACTCACATGGTTGTGCATTAAATATAAAATATGTCTGTTATCTAATGTAAGAATATAAGAAAAGGAAATATATAAATGATCAATGTACAAAGAAGTAAAAAAAAATATTTCATTATTTTTTAAGCATCTTTTTAGCTTTTGCTGTTCACTGCATAGTCTGCAGTGTGCTAAACACATTTAAAATACAAATGCAAATTAATTATCAAACCTACATGAAGTTATTAAAATGCACATTAAATAGAAAGTGCAGTTAAAAATAGTTTTAAATTTGATTTTATGTCTCACACATCCTGATAATTCTGGATCACACTGCATTTAGTTATTTATTAACACCAAGGTATAGAAAGTCTATTATTCTAAAACAATGTCCAAATTACATTCTGTCACACAATAACCATCAGTGTCTTCTGCCCAGTAGCCTTTGACCTTACTGTTAATCTCTCATCTAAGTGTAGTCTGAGATCCTCTACTAAACCATTCTCCCTTCTGTGTAAACAGAATAGCTTGCAGCAGTTACTGTAGCTCTCAATAGCATAATAGCTCTGAAGACAAAATACACCAAATAGCGATAAGTTGTTTAACCCTTTTCACAGACTTCACATACACAGAGTCCATTATCTCCACTTTTCTTATCCTGAGGCTTTTGAAATTGTTTCAAGCAGTACAGTAAGAGAGTTCAGCTTCCCTTATGCGACTAATAGGCTTTGTGTTAAACTACACATCAATTACATTTGGATGTTAGCAACTACAGTCTGTGAGGATTATGGAGGCAAAGGGTCAGAATGAAATGTAAACGTTTAAAAATAATTCTCAAGTTTTTAAAGTTGCCCAACATCATTAATCTGTGGTTATTGCTATAGTGAGTATGCAAAGACGAGAAAAAGTCAACTAACACTTTTCCTGCTCTTTCTCAGTTTCCTTTTAGTTGAGTTACCATGACTGCACAGTTTTGAACACATAAGAACTAAACTAATCTCTCCTAAATCTCATCTCATAAAACACATTCATTGAAGTTTGTGGGAAAAGTCAACAATTTCGTGTAGCATGCAAGAAATGTGATCCTTTTCATGTAAACATAGTGTATAAATAAGCAGCATTCAAACAACAGCACGAGTGAAGAGAGTTACTTCAGTTATTTATCTTCACTTCAGATCTTATTATTATATTATGGAGCCTAAAAAAGTCCAGATTTGTGTGTGTGTGTGTGTGTGTGTGTGTGTGTGTGTGTGTGTGTGCGCGCGTTTTTGCGACAAATGGGGACATAAATTTGTATAATGACACAGGTATGACAGGTATTACAAGGTGAAGGTGACTTATGAGGACATTGCCCCATGTCCCCACTTTTCAAAATGCTTATAAATCATACAGAGTGAGTTTTTGGGGGGGAAAGTAGAAATGCACAGTCTCCTGTGAGGGCTAAGTTTAGGTGTAGGGTTGGTGTAGGGCAATAGCACATACAGTTTGTACAGTATAAAAACCATTACGCCTATGGGATGTCCCCACTTTTCACAAAAACAAACACATGTGTGTGTGTGTGTGTGTGTGTGTGTGTGTGTGTGTGTGTGTGTGTGTGAAAGTCTGATCTTTGCCAAGAAAAAAAAATCCATAAACAACTCTTCACTGCAATTTTTCCCATAAAAAGCAGAAATATTAAGTTTGACAAGGCCAAAATAATTTGAATCATAATGAAATACTGATAAGGCATGTGAGAGAAACTTATTACAGTTTGAGCCATGTTGTTAAAAAGATTTTTATGATCAGTCTCTCAAATATTATTGTGATTCCAAATCTGCCATTAAAAAAATATAAAAACCATTCGTGGGATGTTCATCCATACAGTATGCTTTTGAAAATACCAGTTATGAAATTAAGCAATAGTGACATCTATTGCTCAACTGTGCACCCAAGAAGAATCTCAAAGTTATAACAAACAGCTTGCACTTGATACTTTGTTTGTGCCAAGAATGTGTGCTGTTAATGGGTGCAGATGAGAAGTGCACTATCCGCTTACACTGAGAAAGAGCTACAGGTTGAAAAGATCCCTTGATTCAAGTAAGAGAAAGGTACTCAAGCCTCAAACCAAAACAAGCCTGTTCACTTCGCGGCATGAAAACTGAGAGCACAATGCCTGTCAAATGGAGTGTGACATTCCAGCGTTTTCTGTGGGAAAGCGGTAATTGCTTTTTTCAGTGTTTGGCCGTTGGTTGCACGGGCTGTGAATCCTGCCCACCCACTAATGAGTGAACGAGGTTCTGCTGTGCTCACTGTTTCCTGACCGAGCTGTGCGGGAGAATCAGGGTTCGGCTTTCTTCACCAAATCTGTCCGTTCTTTCATTTTTGCAGAATGAGGTTTTCAGCATCATTTTTATGCTTCCTAATTGGTCTTCTAGGCCTAGGAGGGACTCATGGTTTGCTGTTAATGGAAGATCAGGGGGAGGGACTGGAGGATAGAGACCTGAGCAAAGCTATTTTGGAGATGTTGCATATAAACAAACTGTCAGCGCCTCAGCAGGCAAAGCCACACCCCTACATGAAGCACGTTTACCAGTCACTGGACGCACAGGCAAGAGACCTGAGTGGTGCTGATGGGACTCTTGTGCAGAGCTTCCGGAGCATCGAAGGTAAAGACTTTTTATTTTATTTCGAATAAACTAAATTAAATCTTAAAATAAATAAAAAAATACTATTTTTCATTGCCAATCAATTTTTCCTTCATTTGAGATTTACTTTTATCTTAAAATCTTAAAATCTATCTTAAAAATATGAATAATACATTGGGGTCATAAAGTCTCAGCACTGAAAATGTGTTTGCGTTACTGTTAATTTAATATCAACTTTCCTTTCAAATTATATTATTGTCGTAATTTGAGCAAAAGTTTCTCCCAGTCTTATTTTAGTATTATTGAGATACTTTTATAGGTTTTTTTTTTTTTTTAATATTTTGAATTAAAAAAGTTGAATTTTAAAATGTCGTACTATTTAGTTTGTCCAGTGTTATTTTAGTATTATTGAGATACTATTATAATTTTTATATTTTCTACCATTTTATATTTATTTTAATTTGAGTTAGTTTTAGTAATTTTGTTGTGTGCTTTTGTCATTTTTTTAATGTTAAATTTTTTAATGTCTATATAGTTTATTTTATAGACATAAATAAAAATAAAAATAAAAATAAGAAATGTATATAAAAAGTGTGCATTTTATTTATATAAAAAGTGCAAGCATTTTATTTAATGATTTAGTTTATTTTGCTTCAAAGGATACATTATTTGGTTAGTTAAATATTTCTTAATTATATGCTGTGAAGTAAAAAAAAAATTTAAATTAATGATTTTTATTATCTGTATTCTGTTTATTTATATATGTATTGTGTATCCAGATTTTTTTAAAAAATAAAAAATTTAAATCCCAAATTTTCAATTTGGCCTTGGCTCCCACTGTATATACACTGAAATGAGTTTTAATACTACATTTCTCTGAATAGATGTTGATGCATAAAACATTTTGACAGCCTACAAAGTTATATAAATACAATCTATAAAAAGGTTGTATGAATAATATAAATGCTGCTTAATATTTTCAACTGAAAGACTCTTAAAAGATGTTATTTTCTAAATAAGACTCAAAGTATGGCACTCCGGCTTGGATCTGGTTCAACATGTCCCAGCTGAGTCCCTTCATGAGGGTTGCAGAGCTGGTCCTGCTGAGGAAGACTCTTCATCACAAGCCGCTTAGCGTGACGGTCACAGTACACAGTCTTTCACCGGGACCAGATAACCTGAGCATTAGCGGCCCTCTTGCAGAGCACTTATTGAGTCTGGACCGGCTGCCTCCATCAGGATATGATGTTTTCGACGTGACAGCTGCAATAACCCAGCCACCGCGCCACTCAGACATCTTGGGCTTCCAGCTGCGCTTTGGAGATGAGAGCGGCAGCTTGGTTCTCCATGAAGCCCTGACGCAGAGCCTCTACTGCTTGAATGGCAGCTCTCTCAGCCAGCCGCTCTTAGTGGTCTACAGGAGCACATCGATGGAGCACCAGCAGAGGGCATCAGGAGCGAGTTCAGAGCACAGGCACAGGCCGAGCTGCATGGCCAGCTCTGAATATGACAGACAGAGAATACAGCTGAGGCACGGGAGACATGTAGCTGCATGCAAGCTGTATGTACATCATGTCAACCTTCATACGAGCAAGCTGAGTCAGTGGATACTACAACCGTCCAATTTCAACATAAGTATTTGTAGGTATGATCCTATCTGTGCCCTCTGTGCATTCTGTAAAATTTACGGTAAAAAAAACGGCAGCTGTGGTTGCCAGAATTTTACTGTAAGAATACGGAAGCAACATTTTAGGTTTTATGGATTTGACTTAAATTTACATTTAAATACGGTAATTATATTAAATGATATAATGTTAATATACCAACCTACAGAAGTACTGAAATCTGTTTTTTTACCTTCGTAATACACTGATGACCAGCAAAAGCAGGTGGTGATGAGAAAATCACATGATGAACCAAACCCCATCACAAGCAGCTTTTAAATATTAACATATATAGAAGGTGCACAGTCATTCACACAAACACTAAACACCATCATGGTAACACACATGAAACTGAGTAATGCAATAAACATTAATTTAACAACATTAGATGTAACATACAACCCTAATGTACACGACTGATAAGAAAAAACTAAGAAGAAACATAATTATTGCAACAAAAAAACATCAAATTTGAACTGTAACGCAGGGAATTCTGGGAATGTCAATTTATGGGTATTCACTGTAAATTATACATTCTTTTTCACTTCCAAAAATGGTATATTACTGTAAAATTACATTTAATGTCCAATACAGTTTTTCACCGTATATAGTAGGAGAACTTACCGTTAACCATTTAACAGGTTTTTACTGTAGCATTTTTACAGTCTTTTACCATTAAATTCACGGTCATTTTTACAGTGTGTGTAAATTACCAAAAATATGAGTCAGGGGACTTGACCATATGTATAAATTTAAGAATGTGCCAATGAAAACACATACCGATTACAGTACTAATTTTATATTGATAGTGTGTGATTTCCTTTGTGAAAAACAAGTGCACTTAATTTTATTGAATGTGCACTTGTAGTGTACTTCAAATCCTTAAAGCATATTTTAAAACACTTTACTTGCGGATAATATAATATTAATTAAATAAATGGCCACTTAGCCTATGTGTACTTAAAGAGAGAAATTTTTATGATTTTTTTTCTTAACACACTTAAGTACACTTTTTAAAAGTGCACTTTGTAACAATGTCAAATTAAAAGTTTTACTTTAAAGTACATTTTAAATCATTGTGTTATAATAATATTTTGTCGGGCTTTAAAGAAGTATGCTTATTTTGATGTGTTGACTAACACACTAAAGCACAGGAGAAATACTTGATTCTAATTTTAACTGCAGTGTTTTAGTCAATATTGCATTAAGTTCATATGTATTAAATTGCATCTTCATCATTACAAATGTGTAATAATTAGAAATATATTTAAATACATGACATACAAGTTTCAGTGGAAATGACTTATATTTTAATGATTTAATGCTTATATTTTTCATTTTAAGTATATTTTAATTTACTTAATGCTTGTCAGCACATTCACCACTTTAACCATATTTCAAATTACAACAGAAGTAGCCTAATAAATAGCTAAAGATAGACTAAGTGGGTCAAAAAAGGTTTGAGTTCAACTAATTGCGTTTAATATAAATTTAAACTATAACACAGTTTCATTTTGTTTTAAATAGCGTAATGCAATAAAGTGATTAAGTGCAATTAAATGTCTATGGCAGTGAGTAACGAAAATTAGCAACCCTATATATATGTATATTCAGTAGCTTGATAGAATTTAAAGCTTTGACGAGCTACTTTTTACAACGAGTAGCAGTTTGGTCAAACGCAACTTGTTATTAATGTGATAGTAGGTGAGGGAATAGCACACTCTCACCTAAATAATCCATGGGAAAATCCAATTATTTCTGGTGAATCACATGATTTTAAACGGTCCTCATATGTAAACTGGAAAGTCCAAATCTTTCCAGTGAGTCGGTTTGTCACAAATGGGGCTTTCCTTGGAAAGTCTGATTCATTCTAATGAATCATGCTGTCGGTTCATTTAAAAATGATTTTAAGCCGTTTAGGCCTATTATTTTGTCCATTCACTTATGTGCTGTAAGGGTGTCTTTTTTGTTTTAATATAAATTTACCTGTTAAAGTTTAAAAACATTCATTTGACAATAGTTTAACTACTTCAGATAGCTTTCGGCCAACACTTTCAAAGTGGCTTCTCTTCCTCAACACTCGTCAATGGTTAACAGCCCTGATATTGCAAAAAAATACTGCATTATGTATTCATTGTATGTAATAGAACAAAATAATTATGTCCTTCCATTTTTGCCTTTTTAGAGGTATCTGTTTGAAAGAAATATCTGCGTCATCCATGTCTGTTCAGAGACAGCGAAAACACCATGGAGAAAATGATTTACAAAGGTGCATTCAATCTTCTCTGCAGCTTTTTATACTTATGATTGACAATTGTGAGTATTAGTTTTGAATACGCAGACAGATGTTGACCTTGAAACTGTTTTCATATATCTTCTAGATCAAACTGCACTCCACAAGGCCTTTCATCTCTCATCGTGATGTACAGCAGCGACACAGCGGACATTATTATAAAAGAGCTAAAGGATATCAGAGCAGAGAGATGTGTGTGCCAGCCGACTGCTCGATGAAAAGGACTGCAAAAATCAAACAGTTTGTGAAGTATTTGAGGAAATGACAGTTGCAGGAAAAAGTCTGTGAACCCTGAATTTCTGCATTGCTTATAATATTTGATTTGAACATAGAAAGCATGCTTATCTGCTTAAAGGAATAGTTCACAAGAAAAATTGCTGACAGTTTAGGTCATACAAGATATTGATGAGTTTGTTTCTTCATCAGATTTGAAGAAATTTATCATTACGTCAGTTGCTCACCAAAGGTGAATGGATGTGAATGGGTGCCGTCAGAATGAGAGTCCAAACAGCTAATGAAAACATTGATAATCCACAAGTAGCCTAATCCACACCACTCCAGTCCATTATTGTATTGTGAAAAGCGAAAAGCTGTGTGTTTGTAATAAACAAATATACATCATTAAGACATTTTCGATTTCAAAATTGCTTCTGGCTAAAATACAAATCCTATATCCATAATATTGCTTTCTTCAGTGAAAAGTCTGGATTGTCTTGGTGGATTTTGATGTGAGAACAACAGACATTGACTTGTTACTTAGATTATTGTGGTTTTATCAGCTGTTTAGACTCTCGTTCTGACGGCACCCATTCACTGCAGAGGATCCGCTGGTGAGCAAGTGATGCTAAATTATATCTCCAAATCTATTCTGATGAGGAAACAAACTTAGCAAATTTTCATTTTTGTGTAAACTATTTCTTTAAACAAATAGCACACAAAGTATTCATAGCTTTCATTTTCATAGCTTTATTTCATTTATTTTTATTTTAATGGTAAAAACATTTATAATGCAACTGCAGCAGTTATCTGCAAATATTTGCTGTCTGTCAGGAGGTAAATGCACAACAATCAGAAGGTATTCTGCAACATTTCTCTTCACAAAATGTTCAATTCAGCAATATTCTTAGGATGCCTGCGTGAACCGCCCGGGGTCACATACTTTGTCCTGGAACTTTTTTTTTTTGAACAACTACTTGGGGAGACCATTGCAGATGTACTTTTGGCCACAGGATGTCATAATAGAGCAAGAAAAAGTAGGCGACGTTACTATCAATGTTCATGCAATAACAATGTTCACCTATGTTGAAGAATTTCATGATATCTCTATGACTGAGTTATTAACAAGAAATAAAAAGTGTATATATGGATGTGACGTGAGGACTATAAATGTGACCTGAATTTTGTATTTGAGACCATGATGCTCATTTGACCATTTGGACAAAAAAACTCAATAGTTTTCAATAGTTCTTGGAAACCTCTGATGATTCCTTGGGGATATGAAACCGAAACAATCTGTTCTGGAATTTCCTTTCACATTTTTCTGTCAACAATTGCCGTGATTCCTGATTTAGACACAGCGTTCCAGTTTGATTGTTATACTTTACAATGTATGTAAAGTGTGAGTAGAAGCCCAGTCTTCTATATATTCCATAGGATTTTGGTTATATAGGCCCACATATTAGTCTATATAATTCAATATGATTTATGTTTACAATATTATGAAAAACATAAGCATTTGAGACCCTTGACCACAAAACCAGTCATAAGGGTCATTTTTTTTGCTGAATAAATAAGCTTTCTATTGATGTATGGTTTAGGATATGACAATATTTGGCTGAGACTATTTGAAAATCTGGAATCTGAGGGTGCAAAAAAATCTAAATATTGAGAAAATCGCTTTTAAAGTTGTCCAAATTAAGTTCTTACCAATGCATGTTACTAATCAGAAATTAAGTTTTGATATATTTATAGTAGGAAATTTACAAAATATCTTCATGGAACATGATCTTTACTTAATATCCTAATGATTTTTGGCATAAAAGAAAAATCGATCATTTTGACCCATGCAATGTATTGCTTGCCATTTCTATAAAAATGACTGGTTTTGTGGCCTAGGGTCACATTTTAGGTTATAAAATAGTAAAATATTCATAATAGCCTACAATATTGTTCCCCTATGTGTGAAAACGGCACTGATCTTCGTCTCTCCCGCATTCAGACAACAATTTTTAAAATGCAGTTTACAAAAAGCGATCGTTCTAACCATTCACTTTGTTACAGAATAAACTGTGCATCAAATAACAGCCTAAAAATTGTGCAATGCTGCACGTGCACGCAGTTTAACTACTTAAGCGCGTGCTCGTGAGGGGAGGCGTGTCCTAGTGGTTGAGGCGCGGCAGCTGATTGGTTACTAGCGCTGTCAATCAAAAGCAGCCATGTCAAGTGAAAAAAGAGCGATGTGAAGTAATTGCGGAGAAGAAGAAGGGGCTGTTATTTCGACACACACTGTGTTAAAGTCAGAGGATCTGTTTATAAATGACAGTTAGCCTTGTATCAAATTTAGGCGCTGTTGAAGTTGCTCAGCATTATGTTTCTTTTATGCGGATAGTAACATTACTGGGACAGTTTGACATCGATGTCCTAAGAACGGAATAATAAACTGAACCTGCTTCTCGTTTAGTAGTTTGTTCTGGAGAAAACCAGCCAAATGATGTCAGGAAAGCATTACAAGGGTCAAGAAGTCAGCTGCTGCATCAAATATTTCATATTTGGATTTAACATAATATTTTGGGTAAGAGCTTGTGTTTGTAGCACCACGGCTTTGTTTATAATGCATCAGTGTTTCTTTATGTCAGTGCATGTGAATGTGAGTGTGATATATATGGGTATTTCGCTCAGTCTATTCAGCTCCTTTGTTTCGTTTGTTTGAAACGCGAGAAGCCGGTATATACTGTACAAGACAGCCATAATTTGTCGATTAAATCGAGACCTATCGATTATCCTACGTTGAGCGTGTAGCAGACGCCTGTATTTGTGTTAATATAAACTCATTTCATTGCAATCTTATAACCGTTTATCTCAGATGTTCAGGACAGCAGCCGAGTCAAGTGCGCACTACAGATAATCGGCTTTCTCTCTGTGAAGCAATGCATCGACCTTACTGTACACCGACACATGGATCCTGTGTCCTGGATTGAATGCAATAACTGACTAGAGATTACATCGTGACTGTGAAAATGCAGGCATTTCTTCTGAAAGACCCGGGAGTAACACGTTTTGTTTCAGCGTCTGTAACTTGGTGTCTAAAACTTTGATATAATATTCCTTCAGCGATGCTTCAAAAGATAGTTTTGAAATAAACAATTTATCCCAAAAATGTTGAAAATAATGTTGTTACCTACCCTGTTTTATCACAGTGAGGTCGTCTAACATTAATAGATTAGCACTTATCAGTTTTAATGTTGTGCATCAATATAGGCTAAAATCAGATTCAGTTTCAGTTCATTTTTTGCTAAAGTTCAGTTTCAGTTTTTTCTCAAATCAAATTCAAAATGTTTTTTTATGCCACCCATCCCAGTTTACCACCTTTAAACATTTTAATTTACCACCTTTAAAACATTTAATTAACATTTTAATTTATTTTAAACATTTGAAATAGTAAACAAATTATAAATTTAAATTATAAATAAAGTCTATAGGAATTTTAGGGTTGCAGTCTTTTGAGGTTCATCTCGAGCCTCCAGAATCCTTATTTGGCTTTTTAGACAAAATACATACATTTGGCATACCTGTGATAATCAAGTGGTTAATAATGTCAGTCCAATATTTAAGTGCCATTGCTGTGGTACATTCTTGATTTGTTTAGTTCACATTTACAGCCAAGTAAAAGTAAAGCACCATATATGTTACCCGGCTGCCTTAAAATTTTAAGTTTAGTCAACACAAATATCTAAGTTGTCACATTTCAAGTTGACTAAACTTATTTGAGTTGACTAAACTTAAAATTTTAAGGCAGCCAGGTAACAAATTATTTTAAGTTGACTCAATTTTTTTTTTTTTTTTAACAGT
>JAFVLL020003713.1:44116-69398 GCA_021397915.2 Tor tambroides
AAAAGTAATATAAGGCATAAACTTTTTCTAGATTTATACTATTTTAGAAAAAACGTACAAATGGGAAAGAAAAAGAAAAATTTGAAATATATTCTTCAAAAACAAACAACTCAAGTAATTGTATCTTGTTTTAAGGATGTTTCAGTACTGGAAAACAAAATAAAAGTACTGATTAAGCAAATAATATTTTGAAGTACAGGGTATGTAACTGTCCTTCTTAAAGGTGAGGCCATGCAAACTATATCAGTTCCTCTTATTAGAGCTCAAATTTCTGGGTCACACGGGAAAAAAGTGTTCGTTCCTCTATGAAGAAGTGGCCTTTCTGTACAGCTGGGACTGACTGGAGACACCGGCTGGAGCCAGCAGAAATCGGCTGCCTTTCCACACAGTGCTGTGCACTGCTTCTCATCTCGCTAATGACAGGGTAACGAGCAGCCAACTATTTCCAAAGCAAAGATGAGCACAGGGAAAAGGGGAGGCCCGAGCGGTGTCTTCGCTCTCTAAACAGCTTTGGCCCCCTATTTGGCAGCATACCAACCTTTCTCAGTGTTTGCAAGTGATGAAGACTGCCAGATGAATAAAATGAGTATGGTTATCAATCGGAGTGACTGTTATTCTAAGCTTAAAGAAAGATCAATAAAAATGCTCGTTTCATTCATAAGGTGGACTGAAATCAGTTAAATGCTTTACACTTGACTTTCACTTAAATCAATGACTATACTCTGAGAGCGATTCCTCTTACTGAGGATTCATTCAATATTCATTCACACCATTTTTACACAGATACAGTATAAGTGAGTCTAATTCATAAATGGGAAATTGTTAAAAAAAAATTCTTATGCCCTCACATGAAAAACAAATGGTTAAAGATGTTAAAGTTTAGAAATAGTTCCACAGATTTCACAAAGAGGCTATTATTTTAGGTAGAAGTTTCAAAATAATGTCAACCTCTTAAAAACAAATTTATTGGCATTTTATGGTTCCATGAAGAACCTTTAACATCGATGGAACTTTTCCATTCCACAAAAGGTTCTTTATAGTGGAAAAAGGTTCTTTAGATTATTCAAATGTTCTTCACACTAAGAAAAAAACTCTTAAAATTCCAAAAGGGGTTTTCGCAGTGATGCCACAGAAGAACCATTTTTGGTTCCCCAGAAATTTTCCCATTTGCCATTCGTAATCAAAAGTTCTCATTTGGTAGAAATATATACAAAATAGATGTGACTAATAAACACAATTACTGGTCATCAGTTATTCTAAATGTTAACATTGTTATTCTGGGCTAAACTTCTTTATAATAATTCACCCTTCATCTTTCATGAATGAAAACAACAGATCTAGCAAGTGACACTGTTACACACTCAAAAACAAATACACACTGAGCACATATACAGTTAATCAGACAAGTTCTTACCTGAAATCACAGCACTTGTCACTCCACAACTGTTCTCTCTTTCACTCCACCGCTTTCCACAGCAACTGTCTAATTGACAAGAGTCCCGATGGCAAGTGGAGGAGGTGGGTGTTTTGTGGAAACTCAGAGGAGGGAGGTGGGATTGTCCTGCTCTGGAGGCTTCTGGGAAGGAGGAGTGAGGCTGGGTATGGAGAGAGCAAAAAATACACAGGCAATCAGAAAAAAGAGGCAAACACAAACAGACAGAGATCAAAGAAAAGCAATCTACGCTCTGACAGGCAGCACCACACCATTAGATAAGGACAGATTGAGATCTTCCATCAAAGGGTGTCTAGATGACGCCACTGAGAAAAAAAGAGCATGTTTGTTCAAAGATCTGCAAAATCATTTTCTAAGTGTCTCTGAATGGGTAGCTAGAAAAATAATACTGGCTAAACTTTTTTTTTTCACAATAGCACAAAGAAAAACTATATTTTAGGTGCTGTGACACCATTTTTCAAGTGTTTTAAGTTTTTATTTGTCATATACGGTACACAAAATTAGGGGAATGTTATCTACCCACATGGTTGTGAATTAAATAGTAAAATATATGTGTATATTATCCAATATAACAAAAGAAATATATGTAAATGATCTAGAAATAAATGATTGCATGCATTTGATAAAAAAAATATATATATATATATATATTTTATTCACCTTTTAGCTTGCTGCTGTTCACTGCATAGTCCTGTAGTGTGATAAATGCACTTACAGTAAAAAAAAAATACAAAATAATTATCAAACTTATATGAACTCATAAAAATGAGTGTATAAAAAGTGTGCAATAATTAGAAAATGTCTCACAAATCCTGATAAAAGTAGTTTGCAAATAATATGAGCTAAACTTTTTTTTCTTCAAAATATTGCAAAAGATAAACTATATATTAGGTGTTGTGACACCATTTTTCAAGTGTCATATTTTTATTTGTCACATACACGTTATCTACCCACACGATTGTGCATTAAATATAATTTTACATAATATAAGGAAGGAAAATATACAAATTATTAATGTACAAAGAATAAAAGATTAAGTGGAAACTATTTGTTTTCTGTATTAAGCACATTTTTGCTGTTTACTGCATAGTCATGCAGTGTGATAAATTCAAAAACAAATTAATTCTCGAACTTACTGTAAATCAAACAAATGCATTTATGTAATAATTAGAAAATGTTGTTTGAAGTAGTTTTATATGTAGTTTTATTTCTCACAAATCCTCATAATAGTAGCTGGCAAATAATATGGGCCAAACTTTTTTTTTTAAGATAACAGAAAAAAAAAAAACTCTATATTTTAGGTACCATGACAAGTTTTGTAAAAAGTGAAACGTTTTTATTTGTTGCATACTTAAAGGTAGATGAATATGTTGTTGACCCACATGGTTGTGCATTAAATATAAAATATGTCTGTTATCTAACATAAGAACATAAGAAAAGAAAACGTATAAATGATCCATGTACAAAGACGTAAAAAATTAGTATTCAGTTTCTCCCAGTGTTATTTTAGTATTATTGAGATATTATTATAGTTTTTATTAATATTTTGAAGTCGTTTTTGTTTTTATATCATCTATATTTTAAAGGGATTAATTATATGTGTTTTATTTATTTCAAGTGTTTTTATTATATATATGCACACTGCCATTTAAAAGTCTGAGATCAGTAAAATCTTTAATGTTTTTTTTAAAGAAGATTCTTATGCTCGTCAAAGTTGTGTTTATTTGATCAAAAATACAGAAAAAAATGTAATATTGTGAAATATTATTACAACATAAAATAACATTTTTCTATTTTAATATACATTAAAATCCTATTCATTCCTGTGATCAAAGCTGAATTTTCACCATCATAACTCCAGTCTTCAGTGTCACATGATCCTTCAGAAATCATTCTATTATGCTGATTTATAATCAATGTTGAAAACAGCTGTGCTGCTTAATTTTTTTTTTTTTGCAACCTGTGATCATTTTTTTAAAGATTCTTTGATGAATAAAAAGTTAAAAAGAACAGCTTTTATTTAAAACTGAATTTTTTTCTAACAATATACACTACTGTTCAAAAGTTTGAGGCCACTTTTATTCAGCAAGGCTTATTAAATTGATTAAAAAAAAGTGATAGCAAAGACTTATATTATTAGAAATTATTTATATTTTAAATAAATGCTGTTCTTTTAACTTTTTATTCATCAAAGAATCCAGAGAAAAGTATCACAGAAAAAAAAAAAATCCAAAAAAATTTTTTTGGCAGCACAACTGAGATAATTCTAATAATAAATCAGCATATTAGAATGATGTCTGAAGGATCATGTGGCACTTAAGACTGGGATAATGGCTGCTTTTGCATCACAAGAATAAATTCTATTTTAAACTATATTAAAAAAGAAACCATTATTTTATATTGTAATAACATTTTGCAATATTACTGTTTTTTCTGTTTTTTTGATCAAATAAATGCAGCCTTGATGAGCATAAGAGACTTATTTGAAAAGCGTTACATCCCAAACTTTTGAACGGCAGTATATATATTTCATTTTAGTTAAAGTTTTAGTCATTTTTTTGTCATTTTTTATTAATTTTTTAAAATATGTCTATATAGTTTTTATTAATAAAAGTAATTTGATTGAATCAAAGTAAACTAAATGAAAATAAGAAATGAGTTATATTTTATTTTATTTAAAGTATACTTTGCTTCAAGTTTTTTTTTTTTTTTTTTTTTTTTTTTAGTTTTAGTTAACTTTAATAGTCCAGGTTTTGCTTTAATGGTAGATCCAAATAGCATCTAGTGCTTCAATGGATGCAAAAACATCTGACTCTCTGTACAATGCAACAAATTTAATTATTTGGTTTGTAATATATTTCTTCATTATAAGCAGTGACGTTTTTTGTTTTTGTTTTTTAAATCAATTATTTGAATTATCTGTATTTTATTTATTTATTAGTAGGCTTATAATATAGTAGTCAACATTTGAAGTGGCTCAAAACCTTTTGTCTTAGGACAACTTTGATGAACTTGTTTGATCCACTTCAGATGTTGACTACTATATATTGTATATACAAGTTTAATTAAACATTTACATTACATTTACATTTAGTCATTTAGCAGACGCTTTTATCCAAAGCGACTTACAAATGAGGACAATAGATATAACAATAAAACAAAACAAAAAAAATCCCAGATTTTCAGTGTGGCTTTGGGTCCCACTGTAGACACATTGAAATGAGTTGTATTTTATACACACACTTCTCTGAATAGACCTTGATGCACGAAAAGGTTTAACAACCTACAAAGTTATATACAATCCAATAAATACTACTAAAAAAAATTACTTTTTGTAAGTATTATAAATGCTGGTTCATATTTTCAACCCAAAGACCCTTAAATATGTTCTTTTTTAAATAAGACTCAGAGTACGGCACTCCAGGATGGATCTGGTTCAACATGTCCCAGCTGAGTCCCTTCATGAGGGTTGCAGAGCTGGTCCTGCTGAGGAAGACTCTTCACCACAAGCCGCTTAGTGTGACCGTCACAGTCCACAGTCTTTCACCGGGAAGAGATAACCTGAGCATTAGCTGGCCTCTTGCAGAGCACTTACTGAGTCTGGACCAGCTGCCTCCATCAGGCTATGACGTTTTCGACGTGACAGCTGCAATAACTCAGCCACCGCACCACTCAGACATCTTGGGCTTCCAGCTGTGCTTTGGGGATGAGAGTGGCAGCTTGGTTTTCCATGAAGCCCTGACACAGGGCCTCTACTGCTTGAATGGCAGCTCTCTCAGCCAGCCGCTCTTAGTGGTCTACAGGAGCAAATCGATGGAGCACCAGCAGAGGGCAACTGGAGGGAGCTCAGACCAAAGGCACAGGCCAAGCTGCATGGCCAGCTCTGAATATGACAGACAGAGATTACAGATGAGGCACGGGAGACATGTAGCTGCATGCAGGCTGTATGTACATCATGTCAATCTTCATACGAGCAAGTCGAGTCAATGGATACTACAGCCGTCCAGTTTCAACATAAGTATTTGTAGGTATGACCTGTGTGTAATATTGTTTATCACAATGATGAATCAGGGCTCTAAAAAAGTAATATATTTAAAATGCATTTTTGTTCATACTAAGTAGTTCAAATCTATTAAAGTGCCCCTATTATGGAATTTTGAAAATGACCTTTCATACAGTGTGTAACACAGCTCCAAGTGAATGAAAACATCCTACAAAGTTTTAAATCTGAAAGTGCACCATGTATAAAGTTATTGTCTCTCAAAAGAAAGAGTCGACTCTGAATCATTGAAACGAGTCGTTTTTAAAACGATTCTCAAGCCGTTTCATGTTGACGTCAAAATGAAATATTAGCATATTGGCCGCCCACCTGTTGCGCGCGCAGACCTGGGAAAACATGATTTTCGAGTTGGTCTGAATGAAAATGCAAATTCATTCTTTGCCACTAGGTGCCGCTTTTGGAGCGTTAAAAGCTCACAAACACTGCTTTAAATGAAATCGACCAATCACTGCAGATTAGCGTCACGCAAAGGAGGGGTTTGGAAAAATGAATCATTGAACGAATCGTTTTGGCAAATAAGTTAAAAAATAAATGCATATTATAAGAAAATGAAAGTGTTTTTTTGACGTTGCAAGCATGTCAACCTGTTGTTGGGGACTCCCAAAACCAAAATATGAACTTTTCATAACCCATAATAGGGGCACTTTAACATATTTACTGAAATATCGCTTGAGACTTACTGATATAAAAATTATAAATCAAATTTATTTGTAGTATTACTTGTGCACAACGCAGATTTCTTAATGTTAAGCCTAAACTGTGTTTTAATGTCACTACTGAGGATTGTATGATCTTTGAATAATATTGGTTTTTAAAAGCAAGATATTTAAAGTATACTTGAAACAGTTCCACTTTAGCACAATCAAATATACTTTAGTATATTTTAGTTGGACTTAAGCACTACTTCCGCACAATTAAAGTGCATTAAGTAGTTGTTCCACTTTAGCAGACTTTAAGTATACCAGTTTAGTTTACCAAAAGTACAACTGCAAGGTACTTTTAAGTAAATGAAGATGTACATGCATTTGTAGTATACTTAGCTTGAAATAAATATACTTATTTTTCACAAGGGGGGTCTTGACAATATGTAAAAGTTGAAGAATGTGCAATTAAATATTCATAGTGTGTGACTGCCCTTGTGAAAAAATAAGTGCATTTATTTGTATTACCTGCAAACTACTTGCAGATAATATAATATTAACTGAATAAAAGGCCACAAAAAGAGAGACACTTTCATGGATATTTCTTAACACACTTAAGTACACTTTTAAAGAGTACACTTTGTAATGTTAAATTAAAAAGTTTTACTTTAAAGTAAATTTTAAATCATTGCTGTAATAATCTTTTGTCATGCTTTAAAGTACATTTATTTTGATGTGTCGACTAACATACTAAAGTAGGGTAGAGTGGGGGAAAACGCCCTGTACCTTTTTTTTTTTCAAAATATGGACTACGTTGAAAAGAGTGATGTAGAAGTTTTCACCACTTGTGATGTACAATTGTATAATTTTGATGTATAATTTTAACTAGTGTGTTATTCGATATTCCATTTAAAGTTAATTTATTTTAAATTGCAGCTTCGTCATTACAATCGTGTAATTAGAAATATTTAAATACATGACACAAGTTTCAATGGAAATGGCTGAAGTATATTTTAATTTGCTATAAATGTTTGTAAGTATTCAGCAGTACACTTCAACCATATTTCAAATACAACAGAGATAAAATTACATATAGCTTAAAGATGGATGGACTACTACATATAGACTAAAGATGAACCTACTTAAGTGAGTCAAAAAAACCCGTTGAGTTAAACTAATTCCATTTATTATAAATTTAAACTGCAATACAGTTTCATTGTTTTAAATATCATGCGATTAAGTGTTCGAAAACATTACACTAAGTTCGCACTTAAGTACGTAATATTCACTTAAATGTTATTATTTCCGTAATAATATCTACTCTTTTTAAAAGTAGACTATGCACTTTTTCACAAGGGTTCCCCATAAACGTCTATGGCAGTAAGTAACGAAAATTAGGCTACTAGCAGGTTGATAGAGTTTAAAGCTTTAACGAGCTACTATTTACAACGAGTAGCAGTTCGATCAAACCAACATCGCTGTTTTAATGCGGTAACCTAGTAGGGGAGGGAATACATTTACCTAAATAATCCATGGAAAGTCCCGTTATTTCAAGGGAATCAGATTATTGTAAACAGTCTTCATAGACTGGAAAATCCAATTAGGGTGAATCACAAGATTCTAAACGTTCCTCATTATGTAGACTGGAAAGTCCGAGTCTTTCCAGTGAGCCGGTTCGTCACAAATGGGGCTTTTCTTAGAAAGTCCGATTCATTCTAATGAATCATGTTGTCGGTTCATTTAAAAACGATTCACTGAATCAAGTCCCTTTAGGCCTATTATTTTGTCCACTCGTTTATGTGCTGTAAGTGTGTGTCTGTTGTATTTAATATAAATTTACCTGTTATAGTAAAGTACACTGGCTTGACAATAACTACTTCAGATAGCTTGTGGCAAACACTTTCAA
This sequence comes from Tor tambroides, assembly GCA_021397915.2. NCBI lineage: Eukaryota > Metazoa > Chordata > Actinopteri > Cypriniformes > Cyprinidae > Tor > Tor tambroides. Next base: position 52,177 of record JAFVLL020003713.1, read on the forward strand.
AGTAGCTTCTCTTCCTTAACACTCATCAATGGTTAACAGCCATAATGCAATTAAGTATTCATTGTATGTAATAGAACAAAATAATTATGTCCTTCCATTTTTGCCTTTTTAGAGGAATCTGTTTGAAAGAAATATCTCTGACATCCATGCCTGTTCAGAGACGAAAACACCATGGAGAAAATGATTTACAAAGGTGCATTCAATCTTCTCTACAGCTTTTTATACTTATGAATCACAACTGTGACTGTTAGTTTTGAATACGCAGTTGTGACAGATGGTGACCTTGAAACTGTTTTCATATATTTTCTAGATCAAACTGCACTCCACAAGGCCTTTCATCCCTCATCGTGATGTACAGCAGCGACACAGCGGACATTATTATAAAAGAGCTAAAGGATATCAGAGCAGAGAGATGTGTGTGCCAGCCAACTGCTCGATGAAAAAGACTTTGAGGAGTTGAAGTTTTTGAGGAAATGGCAGTTTTAGGAAAAAGTATGTGAACCCTGAATTTCTGCATTGCTTATAATATTTGATTTGAACATGCGTATCTGCTTAAAGGAACAGTACACAAAAAAACAGCAAATTTGCTGACAGTTTGCTCATGTTTAAGCCATACAAGATGTTGATGAGTTTGTTTCTTCATCAGATTTGGAGAAATTTATCATTACATCACTTGCTCACCAAAGGTGAATGGATGTGAATGGGTGCCGTCAGAATGAGAGTCCAAACAACTGATAAAAACATTGATAATCCACACCACTCCAATCCATTATTGCTTTGTGAAGCAAAAATCTGTGTGTGTGTGTGTGTGTGTGTGTGTGTGTGTGTTTGTAAGAAACAAATCCATCATTAAGACATGTTTAACTTCAGAATTGCTTCTGGCTAAAATACAAGTCTTCTATCCATAATATTGCTTCTTTGGATTGCTTGTCTGAATTGTCTTGGTGGGTTTTGATGTAAGAGGACAACAGGGATGGACTTGTTACTTATGGATTATGTTTTTATCAGCTGTTTGGACTCTCATTCTGATGGCACCCATTCACTGCAGAGGATCCAATATTCTTATGTCTTGTGTAATCACTATGCTAAAACATCTGGGTTCACATACTTTTTCCTGTAATGTATTCTTACTTTTTTTTTTCTTTTTTCTTTTGGACAATTGGGAAGAACATTGCAGATGTACTTTTGGCCACAGGATGTCATAATAGAGCAAGAAAATGTAGGCAATGTTGCTATCAATGTTCATGCAACAACAATGTTCACATGTTGAAGAATTTCACGATATATCTCTGTGTCTGAGTTATGTAATTATTAACAAGAAATAAAAAGTGTATATATGGATGTGAGGAATATAAATGTATGTGAGGAATCCTATGATTTAGTTCAAATCTTTAAACCTGAATTTTGAATTTGAGACAATGGTGCTCATTTGGACCAAAAAACTTAGGGAAGTTTTCAAAAGTTCTAGGAAAGCACTGAGGATGCCTTGGGGATATGAAACCGAAACAATCTGCTCTGGAATTTCCTTTCACATTCTGTCAGCAAATGATTCCAGATTTAGACACAACGTTCCAGTTTAATTGTTACATTTTAAAATGTATGTAAAGTGTGAGTAGAGACCCAGTCTTCTATATATTCTATTCTATATTCCATAGAATTTTTTATGGTTATATAGGCTCACATATTATATGGGTCAATGTAATACAATATTATGAAATGCATAAGCATTTTAGGTTATAAAATAGTAAAACATTCATATAATGTTTCATTGTTTGTGAAAATTGCACTGATCTTCGTCTCTCCCGCATTCAGACAGCAAGTATTTCACTTTTTAAAATTTAGTTTACGAAAAGCGATCGTTCTAACCATTCACTTTGTTACAGAATAAACCGTGTAACAAATAATAGCCTAAAAATTGATCGACGCTGCACGTTCACGCAGTTTAGTGAAAACTACTTATGTGCGTGCTCGTGAGGGGAGTCGTGTCCTAGTGGTGGAGGGTTGAGGCGCAGCAGCTGATTGGTTACCAGCGCTGTCAATCAAAAGCAGCCATGTCAAGTGAAAAAAGAGCGATGTGAACTAATTGCGGAGAAGAAGGGGCTGTTAGTGTTATTCGGCGATACGCTGTGTTAAAGTCAACCGATTTGTTTATAAATGACAGTTCGCCTTGTTCCAAATTTAGGCGCTGTTGAAGTTGCTCAGCATTATGTTTCTTTTATGCGGATAGTAATATTACTGGGACACTTTGACATCGATGTCCTAAGAACGGAATAATAAACTGAACCCGCTTCGCGTTTAGTAGTTTGTTCTCGAGAAAACCAGCCAAATGATGTCAGGAAAGCATTACAAGGGTCAAGAAGTCAGCTGCTGCATCAAATATTTCATATTTGGATTTAACATAATATTTTGGGTAAGAGCTTGTGTTTGTAGCGCCATGGCTTTGTTTATAATGTAGCAGTGTTTCTTTATGTCAATGCATGTGAATGTGAGTGTGATATATGGGTATTTCGCTCAGTCTATTCAGCTCCTTTGTTCCGTTTGTTTGAAACGCGAGAAGCCGGTATATACTGTACAAGACAGGCATAATCTGTCGATTAAATCGAGACCTATCGATTATTCTGCGTTGAGCGGGGAGCTGTGTTTCTGTTAATATAAACTCAGTTCATTGCGATATTCTAACTGTTTATCTCAGATGTTCGTGACAGCAGCCGAGTCAAGTGCGTACTACAGATAATCCGCTTTCTCTCTGTGAAGCAATGCATCGACCTTACTGTATGGACGAACACATGAATCCTGTATCCTGGATTGAATAGCCAACAATAACCGGAGATTACATCGAGACTATAAAAATGCAGTAATTTCATAGGAAGCCTAACTGTTAAATTAGCCTACTGAAGGACCCGGAGTAACACGTTTTGTTTCAGCCTCTGTAACTTTGTGTCTAAAACTTTGATGTAATATTCCCATGTTTGTCTGCTTAAAATTATAGTTTTTATATACAATTATAAATATATAAATTGTATATATAAATATACAATTCATCCCTAAAATGTTGAAAATAATGTCAAGTAAAAAGAGTGATGTTGTTATACCTACTCTCTTTTTTTTTATCATGGTGAGGTCTAACACTAATAGATTAGCACTTATCAGTTTTAATTTTGTGCATTAATATAACTAAAATCAGATTCAGGTGTTCAAAATGATTTATTATCCCATCCCAAATTACCACCTTTAAATTTAAACATTTGATTTAAAATTGTTAAAATGTCTAGGAATTTTATGGTTGCAGTCTTTTGAAGTTCGTCTCAAGCCTCCAGAATTTTTTTTTTTTTTTTTTTTTGGCTTTTTAGACAAAACGCATACATTTGACATAACTCTATTGCTGTCAAACGATTAATTGCGATTAATAGCATCCAAAATAAAAGTTTTGTTTACAAAATATATGTGTGTGTACTACTGTGTATATTATATATATACACACACACACACACGTGGATATATATATTAAAGAAAAATATGTTATGTTTATACATTAAATATATTTATATATAATATAAATTATATGAATATAAATGTATACATGTAAATACATTTAAATATTTTCAAAATATATAATGTATGTGTGTGTATTTATACATAAAAAATATACACAGTGCACACACATATGTCAACAAAAACGTATATTTTGGATGTGATTAATCGCGATTAATCATTTGAAAGTGCTACATACTGTAACTATGCACTGTTATATATATCATATTATATATATATAGATTATATATCTATAATCAAGAGGTTAATTATAAGAGTTTCCAGTAATTAAGCGTTATTGTTGTGGTACTTTCTTGATTTGTTAAATTCACGTTTTCAGCCAAGTAAAAATAATCGCCATCATTTTTGTAATCTAACTTTTGTGGCGAATAAAATGGCACATTCAAAACCAGTTTTGGCAAATGTTATGAAATCTTGGTCACACTTTATTTTAAGGTCCAATTCACACTATTAACAAATGATTAACTATGACTTTTGCCTCAATAAACTCCTAATTTGCTGCTTATTAATAGTTAGTAAGGTAGTTGTTAAGTTTAGGTATTGGGTACGATTAGGGATGTAGACATGCAGAAAATGTGTTGTATAAGCACTAATAAACAGCCAATATGTTAATAGCATGCTAATAAGCAACTAGTTGATAGTGAGAACTGGGGCCTCATGTATAAACGTTGCATACGCACAAAATGGGCATAGAAATGTGCATACGCTATTTTCCAAGCACATATCTGGATTTATAAAAAATAAACTTGGCGTAAATATGTGCGCACCGTACGGATGCTCTTGACTGTGCGTACGCACTCTTTTTCCTGGAGTAATGAAGTAAACAATGATTTTAAACTGTTTTCATTTCGATATACATGAGATTTGAGATATGAGATTTGCCTGTTTACTTTTTAAAATACTTTGTCAGTGACGCGTGAGTCAGGCAATTGTATTTACACTGCAATAAATGGCTTACCTGTTTCCACTAAAAACAGTTAAAAGATGTTCACATTTTCAGCAATACTACATAAATTTGATTTGATTTGAGTTGTTTAAAACAATTGAAATACTATTTGGTCAGTGGAAAGAATGAGGTCAAGTATATTCTACAATAGGCTATTTATCTGAGAACTAAACAGTTTTTATGGATATTTAGATATATTTTAAAACACTCTGGATGATTTTGCCAATAAAAATTAACGTGGCACAAATGGCATTTAGTCCTTATCTTATGTTTCCTTAATGTCTTGTACCCTTGACAGTGTTAAACATGGTGTCACGTGGATGGGAATATGCATGGAAATGATATGCAGATGAGGTTATGCATCATAAAACTAGGCGTTGTAAGCTCCATATATGGTGATTTCTGGGAGGAGTCGGGGTGGAGATGCACGTACGCACAATCTTCCCCTGACTGGGATTTATAAAGGGATTTTTGCGCATGTTCTGGCGTACGCATGCTTTTATAAATCTGAAAACTTTTGTGCGTATGCAAAATCTAGCTTTTGTGCGTACGTACACTTTTAGGATGAAATCTACGGAGAGTTTTATACGTGAGGCCCCAGGTCCCTATAATAAAGTGTTACCGAAATTTTGTGGATACCTTACAAATTATGAGCCAGAGATGAAAGTATACACTTTTATCACAAAATGCTATAAAGAGTCACACCTTCAACTGTCTTGTACAATAGTGATTTCACCCCTGTAACTCATTTATAATTAGATAAATTGATGATGTTACAACTCTGCCCATATTACAACACACTTCTAAAAATAAAGGTTCTTTATTGGCCTTTGTAGTTCCATGAAGAATCTTTAACATTTAAGCATTCCACAAAAGGTTCTTTATAGTGGAAAAAATGTTCTTGAGATTATTAAAATGTTCTTCACATGAAGAAAAACATGTTCTTTTTTAAGAGCAGTTCTCTGAAAGCTTCTTTGGGGAACCAAAAATAATCTTAGCGAACCCCCCTTTATTTTTAAGAGTGTATAGCCTGATGCAGTAAGATTTATTTTTACTAGTTCAGTATCCCTTTTTCCCATCACCTAGTTTGAGTGTTCACTGATTATCTGGGACGCTCATCCTTTCACACGAGCCCTGTGAGGTTCAGTAATGAGGGCGCTGTTATTGAGCTTTTACTGTGCTACTGTACAGAACTCAATGAACTTCATAAACTTACATTAGCTACTGTACATGTTTACTATATTGCTCCATACATGTGGTGATTTACATCAGTGTGCATTTTCAATCATGCTGAATGGCAAAGAAAATTGAGTTTAAACTCGATGTAATGTGAGGGTTCGCAACAGACAAACATTATTTTAGTTACAAAGACAATATCATAAAAGTAAGACAGTTCTTTTAAATTTCAAACACAGTGATTGTGAAATCAGTTTTGAAGAGTGTTTGTTATTGTCCATGTTGCTTACTGCTAAAAAAACACGCTGATATTTCCCATACTACACTATTCATTGTTACTGGTTTGGTTGAACCCATTAATTCCTTAAAAATAACGCTGACAATTTCTTAAAGGACAAATCCATTGTGTTTCTTGTTGTTGTCATTTCATTAGACTAGACTAGATTAAATAGACACTGTAACAAAACTTAGAATGTATTTGTATTTTACTTCATATTTTGAGGAAGACTTGCCATGACATATTTCACAAAAACTGGATACTGAGGACATAATTTCTTATGATCTCACCCAAGTAATGCTTTTGGCCTTTTTCATGTTCTTTAGGCTATTTGGGTTAACATTGGAGGTTTTGTGACACAGCTTACACACAAAGTATTTTATTGAAACATGACTCATGAAAAATGTCATTTTGTCTTACATATCAGAAAGCAGCTGCACTAATTATATTCAGAGTGCAGTGCACAATAGTCTTGTATAGCTGACATTAATGACACCCCTTTAAGGCGCTCAGAGAAAGCAGTAAACAAACCTCCCAAATAGATGTATTCATAGATCTATAAATGAAATTGTCTCTTTTAACTGTATGGTTAGAGCAGGTGTACGAGAAGTGTTTTGGATTTTGTATAAGCATGTTTGCAAATAGTATATATAAGAATAACATAGACTAGTTAATCAACTAAAGCAATAGTATTATTTTGGCAGGGTAGCATATAACACACCTCAGAAATATTGCTCTGGTCTCAGTACACCGTCTGAATGCATTTCCAAATTGAAAGTGAGTCAGGCTCCACTAGCTTGTTCCTTAAGTCAAAGCACTCCTTTGTTTCTGTGTGACATTTTTCTGGCTAACATACAGAATGTTTTTACTGAGATATATGTCATTTCCTTTAAGAGTATGCTGGTCGTGATGCCAGATGGTGAACAAGAATATAATATATCTAACTAAAAATGTTGTGTATTTACTATGGACTGGCCAAGTGTGTGTGTGTGTGTGTGTCTGTGTATTATTGTTGTTAAAGATTTTTAAATGTTTTTAAACAAGCTCTTATGTTCACCAAGGCTGCATATATCTGATTAAAAATACAGTAAATACAGTAATACTGTGAAATATTATTATCATTTAAAATAGCAGTTCTCTATTTGAATATATTTTAAAATGTAATTTATTCCTGTGATGCAAAGCTGAATTTTCAGCATCATTACTCCAGTCTTCAGTGTCACATGATCCTTCAGAAATCATTTTAATATGCTGATTAATTACTGGTCATATTATCTGTTATTATTGGTGCTCAATTATTAATGATGTTTCTTATTATGTACTTTTTTTTTCAAGATTCTTTGTTGAAAATGAAAAATGAAAATTCATTTATTTGAAATAGAATATTTTGTAACATTATGAATGTCTTTACTGTCACTTTTGGTCAATTTGATACATCCTTGCTAAATAAAAGTATCCTTTTTTTAAATTAAATACTACTTATCCCAAACTTTTGAATGGTAGTGCATCACGGTTTCCACTGTTTTCAACATTGATAATAATAACAAATGTTTCTTGAGCAGCAAATCAGCATATTAGAATGATTTCTGAAGGATCATGTGGCACTGAAGACTGGATTACTTAAATTCAGCTTCAATCTAGTAATAAATTCCATAAAAAAATGTGTATATTAAATAAATGCAAGTATTAAAAATAATGCATGCATTATGGTCTACATGTTATCATTGACCATTCATTTCATATATAATTCTCTGTCTACTGTAATATGGAGTGCAGGGTAGCCATTATGCTTAAGCTTTAATGAAGCAGCTGGTTGTTATGAAAAATGATCATAATAATGCATGTTTGCTCTGGGAATATTTGTGAATCCATTTAATTCTCTCTAGTGTCTTTCCATGTCCTGACTGAATCTGATGCTGATGCCATACAGTTCCTTTCAGACTACTTGAGTTTAGAAAGCTTAATAAACACATGCAAACAGACAAGAAAGAATATGCATTTATCCATGCATTAGTCCACAGAGACATGTGAACTGGGTGTGTGTGCAGCTTTAATATCACAAACAACAGCCTGTGATGCTGAAAAAGCTGCATGTTTTCCGGTTCGCTCCATTGTGCTGTGCAAAGTTGGATGGGAATGAATGGAGCCTTTGTACTCCACAAAACTTCTGTCTGTTTTTGAAATCAAGTCCAAGAAACTAAATTGTCCTTCATGCCTTACTCTCAAGGTCTCCCCCTATTAGCAACCACTTTACAAATTAATAATAAAAAAAACTTTTTTATATTTTAAAATTCCTTAAATTTATAAAAAAAAACAAGTTGTGATGAAACAGAAGTAGCGAGAGATCTTTTCTTCCATATTCTGACATGCATCCAAGTGGATTCGAACAAGAAGTAGTGTGGGAACTGGGTTTTGTGCATTGGTTGATTTTTATACATATGCACTAAGATCTATAACAAAAAAAAAAAAGATTTTCATTTCATGCCACCAGTATTACTAACCTTGACAGCATTAAATGAATTCTTTTCTGAAAGGATTTTCTGAAATCCCATTTAATTCAAATGCTGCTCGCCATTTCTTCGTAATTATTTGTGAAATTTACGAGTGAAAGTGAAAGTAAATCCCACATCTATTTTTTCCAGTGTCTTTTCCAAGTCTAAATACAGTACAGATTGTACAGTGTCTGAGTTAGAGTTCATTTTTTAGTAAAAGAACTACTGTATGAGAGACCCTGCACCTACAATCACTGTACTGTTGTCTTGCATCATTCATGTACACAAAAACCCTTGTGTGAGGCATAGTCCCGCACACAGTAGGCACTCTGATGATGAAAAAGATGGAGCGTTATGAGAGACAAACAGGGCCATTTAGACTAAAACAACTTGGCAAAATGTAGATGTGAGTGTTTTCTTGAATAGTAAATGAAATTCTGGAGGTTTCTCAAGTCTCTGATGGCTTGTGATATAAAGGGTGATCTGATTAAAGGTCTTGACTCCACTGAAACCCTGCTCATATTTGAAAGCTATAATGTATTTGTGTAGAATGGCATAGCTGACATTCAGGTCCATGTGTCTCCACCCACATCTAGTGCTTTTTTTATCATTAGAGTACAAAAATGAAAGTTTGCTGAAATTGTCCTCAGGCCTTCCAAGATACAGATGAGTTTGTTTCTTCATCAGATTTGGAGAAATGTAGCATTACATCACTTGCTCACCAATGGATCCTCTGCAGTGAATGGGTGCCGTCAGAATGAGAGTCCAAACAGCTGATAAAAATATCACAATAATCCACAAGTAATTCACACCACTCCAGTCCATCGATTAACGTCTTGAGAAGTGGAAAGTTGCGTGTTTATTTAAATTTAAACCATTGTTTCTGGCCAAAATATGCATTTATAATCCATAATAATTCTTCCTCCAGTGAAAAATCCACCCACATAATTGTTTTGGACTGTTTTCACTTTTAAATGCTTATTAAAATGTCTTAATCATGGATTTGTTTCTTACAAACACGCAGCTTTTCACTTCACAAGATGTTAATTGATGGACTGGAGTGGTGTGGATTAGTTGTGGATTATTGTGATGTTTTTATCAGCTGTTTGGACTCTGATTCTGACGGCACCCATTCACTGCAGAGCATCCATTGGTGAGCAAGTGATGCAATGCTACATTTCTCCAAATCTGTTTTGATGAAGAAACAAACTCATCTGTATCTTGGGTGGCCTAAAGGTAAGTAGATTTTCAGCACATTTTCATTTTTGAGTGAACTATTCACTTATTCACTCTTTAATTTTAATTTCAGTAATTTAATTTTTATTCAAATTTAATATAAAATCTGCCAATAGTACAGTTGTATCTAGAGGAATAAATGTCAAATCTCACCCCAGGTACTTTTCTTTATATTTGTAAGCATTACAGTTAGTGTGAATATTTGTGTGTTTAATGTTCAGGAAAAAAAAAATATAGTATATGAAGAAATAAGGTATAAATAAAAGCGATGTTCTGCAGTTCTGAAAGGCTAGCAGAATCCCAGCCCTATAGACACAATGAGGACATACGTCTCATGGGAAGAACCAGATGTCTGCTCAGATGCCACCATATAAGAGCAGATTGCAGAAACTGTGTCAGAGTGTAACATGAGAAGCTGTTGAAATTAAAAACAAGACCTTAAGAGTGAGATATGGAGGTTGGCAACCTTTTCAGGCAATGGTTATGAGTCATGACCTAATGTTTGGTCAGGCTGAGGGAGTCTGATAAAATACCGTCTTTTTATCTCTAGTGTTCAGCATTGGCTCACTGGGAAGGGTGTTTTGAAATGGAAAAATTACTGTGTACTTTGGAGAATAGTCATGTGTGCTTTGAATCACATGCCCAAACAGTGTGAATTTTTCAGACTTTTCATAATCATGGACAACAATTAGTTTTTACATTTCACATTTTACATTTTATATATAATTGTGGGTTAAATAAACATTTAAATGGATAGTTCACTGCATACACAAAAGATGTTTTGGTTTCCATGGCTTCCATTATATTTTTGAACCATAGAGTAGAAAGGAACTGAAACTGTTTGTTTACTAAAATTCTTCTTCTTTTGTGTTCCACAAAAAAAAAAAAAAAAAAAAAAAAAACGAAGTCATGCATGCTTGGAATGATGGTGCAATCTTCATCTGCTTTGCTTTCTTAAAACTATGTGTTTATCACACTTAATGAATCACCATTGCCAAAGTAATGCCATATCTGTCTTGTTTTATAGTTGCTTGGTGTGTCTTTCCTTGGAATCGGATTGTGGGCATGGAGTGAGAAGGTGAGGAAAAAAAAAACAAGCTTGAATGCATAATCCTTACAATGTATCTTTATTTGATAGGCGTATGTGTTGGGGACCAATAAAGAGAAGTGTTATTTTAGTATTACTGAGCTAATATTATATTTTTTATTAATATTTTCTATTTTCATTGTAATTTTACTTAGTTTTTTAAAAATACTGTTTTATTAATATTTATATAATATAGTTTTTATTAATTTTATTTGGGTTTTGGTTTTTATTTATGTTAGTACATTAAGTACAGCTAAGTGCAAGTTATATTTTATGTTGAGTTATTTTTTATTTTATTTCAGTTAATGTTTGTTTTATTTTAAGTAATGTTGTTAAGTGATGTTTAAGTAAAGTGTGTGTATTTATTTATTACATTTTTTGTTTTGGTTTAGTTACCCTGTCACATAGGGATGGAAATAACAGCATTATCACATGTTTGAAGCTGTTTTCTCCAAATGTAGACACACACACACACTTAAACTGTGCAGAGTTATTTGTCTACAAACACACTATGTAGAGTAGACCACAAAATTGCATTTTTGGACAGTTTCATAAGACTGAAAATATCGTTTAAATTTCTCACTCAGTAGTCTGTCTGATCTTTTACACACAAACATGTATAAACACACTTTGATATATTGTGTGTCTGTGGGTGCTTGAGCAGTTTGCCATTTTCTGTGCCATATTTGTGACTTAAAACCACACTGTTTCTGTTTATACTGAAATATTTGCAAATATTCGTGTCTGCATAATTGCAAACAATCACATTTGAAACAAATTCTCAAGGTTCTGGGAAGCCGTTCAACTAATTCGAGCTCTGTGTCTTCCTCAGGGAGTCCTGTCTAACATCTCCTCCATCACGGATCTGGGTGGATTTGATCCAGTGTGGTTGTTTCTGGTGGTTGGAGGGGTGATGTTCGTCCTGGGTTTCGCTGGCTGTATCGGGGCCTTGAGGGAAAACACCTTTCTGCTCAAATTTGTATGTTTTTCAAGTTTTGATTCTTATTAGGTATAGGTGTAGCCTCCTACAAAACAGGGCTGCATTTCCCAAAAGCGTCGTAAGCCTACATTGATCGTAGAACCATTGTCACCAGTGGAGCTACGATCAACTTAGGTTTACGATGCTTTTGGGAAACGCAGCCCAGAAGAGTTAACTGTTCTTTTTAACACTTATATGCGTGGGCGTTTCTGCAATCATTAATGCATGCAGGATGAATATCTACCAGAAAGTGCAAGCACAGATTACTCAGTGTAAAAATGTCAAAGCATTTTATGCACAGTTAGAAAATACTAAATTAGAATATATAGTTGATGTTTTATTTGTCACTTGTAAATGCAACAAATGAAGAACAGGACTGATTACTTCTGTGCTTATATATTATGACAAATAACACTAAAATAAACTATGCATAGAAGAAGACTGTTCATAACTCACTCTACTTTGCTCACTTATCTAACACCAGTCATTGGTTTACTTCTACAAAACCATGCTAGGTCTAACCATTCATGTCCGCTAGAAATTATGTAATAGAACATGGATCAATTAATGCACTTTAAAATGTTTTTCGTTTGCAAAAATGAAAATGAATTGGCCTTTAGAAGCATTATTATTCTAATACCTTTTGTTGTTTTAATATTTTGAATTGTTTTTAGTTTTACTTTTTTGTTTTCATTTAAATGTTTAGTTTTGAAATGTTGTATGCATTTGTCATTTTTATTTAATTTCTTTATTTTCTTAAATGTGTGTGTATATATAGTATTTAGAGTTTTGACTTTTAGTTTTAGTTACTTTTTCTTATTTGTAAGTCGCTTTGGATAAAAGCGTCTGCTAAATGACTAAAAGTAAAAAAAGTAAAAGAAAAAATGATTGTAAAAAAATCACTAAATTTACACTTTATAATCTGAGGTCACAAGTGACATCTGTGTATAATAATATTTTGAATGTATGCATTTGTTATTTTATATTTTGGGACTTAAATTGCAAAAACAAAACTGGTGTCAATGCATTTTAGTAAAAATGATTAAATAAATGTACCAATTAAATTTACACTATTACAATAGTGTAATAAATCCATTTTTTTTATTACAAAAATTTATTTTTTCAGTTTGGGCATTTTGTTTATGTATTTATTTGTTTTGACTCACATTGCAAAAACTGCAATGCAATATTTATATAGAAAGATTTTATAATATATTTATTTATTTATTTTTGCCATTTTGTATGTTGTATGTATTAATTTGTTTATTTTGAAAATGAAACTAGTGTCAATGCATTTTGGTAACAATAATTTAATACATTTACTAAAATTACAATCTGAGCTCACTAGTGACTTTTTTCCTCAATTTTGTCATTTTGTTACATTATTCAGAACAGAAAATAAATACTAAAGTAGATGAGGTATAGAGGTAAAATGAGCGTTAATGACTGTAGTAAAGTGTATTTGTCTCTCTCCTCTCCCAGTTTTCTGTGTTTCTGGGGATAATCTTCTTCCTGGAGCTGACTGCCGGTGTCCTGGCCTTTGTCTTTAAAGACTGGATTAAAGATCAGCTCAACTTTTTCATCAACAACAACATACGAGCCTACAGAGATGACATTGACTTGCAGAACCTCATCGACTTCACTCAGGAATATGTAAGACTGCAGGCTAGAGAGCAGAGAGTGCTCATGTCTCCAATATACAGACAGAGAAAATACACTAGAAAGTGAAAATGATGAAAGGTAAAAAAAATGTGTGCACAGGAGAAAAAAGCAAACTATCAGTTTATCTGCGCCACATGTCATTACAGAAGTAGTTCCCATAGCAACAGCATGACTTGAAGACTCCTTATTCACTGTCAGCACACACAGAGATCCCTGTCGGTTCACGTTTCTTCATTTCTTTGAATAGTAAGATGTCAAAATGCTTCGAATTTTGTTTATTTCGAGGCTAAAATGTGTTGACATTTAGAAGGTTACTGGGTCATTCTCAGGAAATGGTGCCATTTGGGTCTGAAAGTTGTTGTTTTTCTTATCTGAAAAAGTGTTTCTTTCGAAAAAGGTGCTATTGCACTTTAAGAAATCTTGATTTTTTCACCTCAGACTCGAAGTACTACGTAAGTCCAAAACCACCATAGACATTGGGAGAACACTACAAGATGACCCCAATAGTCAGATTAGTGGCCATCAAATATATCTAGAGACACTTTATAGATTAGATATAGTGCGTTATTATTCTAATTGAATGTATTGATTACATTTACTGTTACCAATTAAATGAAATCAGTATCAACAAAATCCATCTTTGTACTGTAGATTTGGCATAGAGGCTGCATCTGAAATGGCACTGAATTTACACAGACAGTTTTATGCAGCTCTGAATTGGAATAAATGCATTTACACTGCAATTATAGTTGCATAATGCTATGAGATTAGTGTTTCATGTATAATACTTTGAATATAGAATTTGAAAAATGGCGGCAAGACTTAATGAGTGAGTCACTGAATAATTAATTGGTTCAAATTTGATTCGTTCAAAATGGCTGATTCATTCAGGAATGAAGCAAGTGACTGTCTCTTCGAGTGAGTCATTGAATCATTCATTAGACTGATCCAAATCCCAAAACACCGATTCTTTCAGAAGTAAAACAGCGTTGTATATCGCTCCTGCTGCTGCAGCTTGGTTTGAACTAATTTTGTTGGTGAAATAGAGCAAAAAACAGACAATATTGACAATACTGTCACTAAACTCACTTAATATTAACTTTAAATGTGCGATATTGCTTTAAAATCATATGTTCCCAGATAAAAAAAAAAAAACAAGGGGCATACAGGGGCTCATTTTTTGCCCTCATAATTTTGGTTGCATTTTGCCCCAAGTTCCTATAAATTTCTGACCCTTCTGGTTACAGTGTTGCAAAGTACCTGTAATCATTTATCTGAAAAACAGTAATGAGTAATATTACTTAGTTTTGTCATGCCTTTTAATAGCCTACATTATAATTGAAAAATTATTAATATTTGCATTTGAAATGTTTTGAATGTTGTAAGGTTAAAAGTGCAAACATATCATTTTCACATTACTTCAGTCAATATTCTTGAGGTTTGTGTCACAAAAGATTTTTTTGAAAGGTTTAAAAAACATTTCTTGTGAAAAAAATGTATGATATCCTTCACATTAGGGTTCAAACATAGAATTCATATTCTATATTTTCATATTTCTATTTTATTCATGTATTCATCATATTCTATATTTGTATTCGATATAAAGAAACCCATTAAAATGGAACTGTGGGATATACAAACGAACTGATATTCTGGTGAAATTGTCTGCGATTGCCTTAACACTTTTATTATTTACTTATTTGCATTACTCAATGAACAGTGTGGCATCTATCAGTGTAACAAAGTTCAGTTTCCTGTAAATGATATAAGTAGAAGTTCACACTTGGCACACAAATGACATTGTTTCCTGAGCAAAACCTCCCTACAGCCGCGCACTGCACTGCAACTGCAGCTTTACTGTGTTTTTTTCCAGCTTTTTGCTCTGTACTGCAGATCTCTTTCCAGCAGATGCCTTTCCTCAGGACAGAATTAATTAGATATCAGAGTTAGGCAGATGCTGTCATGTTATTTCCTTGCTGACCTTGCACGATAAAGAAGACAGACACTGCATGTCAACATCAAATACTAGTATAATGGGAAAACATGGGGGATCGCGGCTTGCTTTCTTTTAGGAGCGGCTGCCTTATGCCACATCTGTGACATTGATGTGTATTAAACAGATACAGTCTAATGCATTTAATGCTTCCTATTAGAGTTGGCTAATATTCCAAATTATTGCAATTTAATCTCAGTTTAATGATGAATGTGCATGCCAAAACTCAAGAAATGTAATTGCATGCACAATATTTGTGTTTCTTCAGTGGGAATGCTGTGGGGCGTTTGGAGCAGATGACTGGAACCTCAACATCTACTTCAACTGCACAGACAGCAACCCCAGCCGAGAAAAATGCGGTGTGCCCTTCTCCTGTTGCACCAAAGACCCGGCGGTAAGAGATGAATTTATATGGCAACTGACTGAAAGTATATAGAAACTCGCACAGAATGTACATTTGCTGAAACTGTGCTCACCATCAGGCAATCCAAGATGTAGATGAGTTTGTTTCTTCAAGGAAACAGATTTGGAGAAATTTATTACCTGCTCACCAATGGATCCTCTGCAGTGAATGGGTGCCGTCAGAATGAGAGTCCAAACAGCTGATAAAAAAATCACAGTAGTCTACAAGTAATCCACACCGCTCCAGTCCATCAATTAACATCTTGTGAAGTGAAAAGATGTGTGTTTGTAATAAATAAATCCATCACTAAGACATTTTTGACTACAAACCATTGCTTTTGGCTGAAATACGAGTTCTCTATCTATAATATTGCTTTTTCCAGTGAAAAAGTCATCTTGTCTGAATCAGGAGAGAAATATGCACAGATCAAGCACCGTTTACAAGTGAAAACCGTCCAAAACAGTTCTAAACAAATATGTGGGCGCATTTTGATGTGAAAGGACAACAGGGTGGAAGGAAAGCGCACGGACAGGCATTTTAACCAATAGCAACGTTTTAAAGTTAAAATGCCTTAACGATGGATTTATTACAAACAAGCAGCTTTTCATTTCACAAGATGTTAATTGATGGACTGGAGTGGTGTGGATTACTTGTAGATTACTGTGATTTTTTTGTCAGCTGTTTGGACTCTGATTCTGACGGCACCCATTCACTGCAGAGCATTCATTGGTGAGCAAGTGATGTGATGCTACATTTCTCCAAATCTGTTCTGATGAAGAAACAAACTCGTCTACATCTTGGATGGCCTGAGGGTAAGTAAATATTCAGCAAATTTACATTTTTGGGTGAACCTGTTCTTTTAACTAAGTTAAGTTTTATTTGAATGTGATGCGATTAAGACTTTGTTTGAAAATTTTGCCTCTGAGATACTTGCTGTCTTGCTCCACAAATTTTTAATGCTGTTCTTTTCTAAGCACAATTTGCATGCCACTATCTTCATGATTTAAGAGAGACTAAAAGCGTGAGGGGGGAAAGTGCAAACAATACATGACAGACTGAAACAAAAGGGGAGTATTAAACAGGATTTGGTCTACGTGAACAGAGTAAAAATAACATTTCACCGAAAGTAAACAAGCACCGGAAGCACAACAAATACAGCAAAGAGGACGGAAATGATGGCCTATTATGAGCTATTAACTCATAACAAATAAACATCGTTGACATTAAATGATTCGATTATGAGCCCTTCTGTGAATACAGCGATTCATCATTTCAGTGTGAGGATAGAATAAGATGATATGAGTTAGAATACGAAAAGCAGAACTAAATTAAAGCTGCAAGCAGCGATGAAAGGGCCCTCGCACCCGGGCTCACCGCCATCACGTGGTTATAGGAAAAGAGGGAACAGCGGGCAATATG
>JAFVLL020003714.1:0-32095 GCA_021397915.2 Tor tambroides
AGTCGTTATTTTTGTTTTCTTTGCACACAAAAAGTATTCTTGTAGCTTCGTAAAATTACGGTTGAACCACTGATGACCATGGACTATTTTACTGATGTCCTAGCTACGATGCTGGGTCTGGGAACATTTCAGTTGTATTGCTGTCCATGCAGGGAAAGCTCTCGGATTTCATCAAAAATATCTTAATTTGTGTTCCGAAGATGAACGGAGGTCTTACGGGTTTGGAACGACATGAGGGTGAGTAATTAATGACAGAATTTTCATTTTTGGATGAACTATCTCTTTAAGCAAATAAATAAGAAAAATGAACTCTTTGTGTGGTTTTGGGTGGAAGTAGGTCAGACTGAACCCATATAAGCTCATCTGATCCCTGAAATTTGGCAGAGATTTTTGCTTGCAGCCAGGAATGGCATTTCTGTCTGCATCTGAGTGTGCAGGTTTGCACATTTGCAAGTGTATGCACACGTTTGTGTGTTAATACTACAGGCTATTGTGTAGCCTGGAATTTCAGTACTTTGCATACAGGAAGTTGGTTATCCACTTCTTTGGACAAATAATTGTTAATACGAGTGCGTGTGGAGGTATGTGCGTACCTACCAACACAGCTGAATAAACACACATCCAAACAGGCCCATGCACTCAGTGCCATCTCTATACCCCGTAATCCACCTCTCTTTTTCTAGAAAGCACTGACTCAATTTTTGGATCTGGTTTTCATGACAAAGCGAATGTCCTCTTTACAGAGAGATGTCTGGGTATAAAAGAGCTGGAGTGGGACGGGCCTGAACCAGCACAGCTCCACAACTCTACCCCCTCCACAGGCGCCACCACCAGCCGAACCTCTGCAGAATGGGCCGGGTGAGTACGAAGGTGATCAGGACACTCTGCTCCGATTATTGATCATTTATTGGCTGCCATTTGTGACTGATTAGTGATAGACATACAAGATTGTTTAATTTATATATTTTTATTTGTAATTATAATTTTATATTATTTTTATATTTTAGATTTTTAGACATAATATTTATTGTGATACAACCAGAGGTAGTTTATTAAAATAATATCTGAGTGTGAAATAAAATTCCACCGTCTCCTCTGTACAGATCATTTTCTACGAGGACAAGAACTTCCAGGGCCGTCGGTACGAGTGCGACAGCGACTGTTCAGACTTCCATACCTACCTGAACCGATGTAACTCCATCCGCGTGGAGAGTGGGGCCTGGGTGGTCTACGAGAGGCCCAACTTTATGGGCTACCAGTATGTTCTGACCCGGGGTGAGTATCCGGATTACCAGCGCTGGATGGGTCTGAACGACCGCCTCTGCTCCTGCAAGATGGTCCACTTCGTAAGTTGCCCACATGCAGTCGCAACATTATGTAGTGCATATTTGATATTCAATAGATGTTCTTTCCACTCCAGGCAAGCGGTTCTGAGTACAAGATCCAACTCTACGACAAGGGAGATTTCGCGGGCCAGGTGTACGAGACCACCGAGGATTGTCCATCCGTGGTGGACCGCTTTCGGACACGCGAGGTCCACTCCTGTAAGGTGCTAGATGGGATCTGGATCTTCTACGAGCACCCAAACTATAGGGGGCGCCAGTACCTACTGGAGAAGGGGGAGTACCGTAAACCCGTGGACTGGGGCGCTGTCTGCCCCACGGTTCAGTCCTTCAAACGCCTGACGGAGTGACGTCTGACTTGTAAATCCATCCATCTGCAGTCCTCCTTTACCTCCAAAACACCCAACCACAACAGCACTGACAAGCCTGTGCTGAATCAATAAATGTGTGGTTGCAAATGAAACTGTTGTCTCTTTTTGCAAACGTGTGATCAATAGACCTTTTGACTTTGGAAACTATATACATTCTATAGATCTCATAACTGAATAAAACAGACAAATGATTGTACCGCTAGAGGTATTTGCCATACCAGGTGTTAAAAGGGATAGTTCACTCAAAAATGAAAATTCTGTCATACTCACCCTCATGTCGTTCCAAACCTGTAAGACTTTTGTTCATCTTCAGAACAGAAATTAAGATATTTTTGATGAAATCCAAGAGCTTTCTGACCCTGCATAGACAGCAACACAACTACCACGTTCAAGGACAACGGAAGAGAAGAAATTGTTGAATAAGGTCATTATTTTTGTTTTCTATGTGCACAAAAAGTATTTTCATAGCTTCATAAAATTACGGTTGAACCACTGATCTCACACGGACTATTTTAACGATGTCCGTACTGCCTTTCTGGGCCTTGAACGTGGTAGTTGTGTTGCTGTCTATGCAGGGTCAGAAAGCTCTCGGATTTCATCAAAAATATCTTAATTTGTTGGTCTTATGGATTTGGAATGACATGAAGTGAGTAATTAATGACAATTTTTATTTTTAGGTGAACTGTCCCTTTAAGAATTCAAACACTTTTAAAATAAATAACTATAATAATATTAATCTTACTCGCTTGCCCTGGTTACCTTTTAGCATGCAGCTTGCCAAACCTTGTCCAAAATTCATCACCCTTCATCATCAGCAACTTATTAGCGCTTTCTTCCCCCTAGTGGGCAGGTGGAGTTTATGATGTTTATGAACAAAAATGTATATTATGTGGATATACCTTTTAATTTTATGCTATAAAAAAAGCAGGAAAAGATGCTTATTTAACTTACTATCCAACATCCGTAAGTATAAGAACAAAACAACCATATTCATCAACAGTTGAGTCATCGTTTTGGCCATTTTTCTGTAAAAATTGATGTTTTATTTTTTAAATAATCTTTCTGTTGTGAATAAACTCCACAGGAGCAGAAATGAACGTCTGATGAAGATTCTCATGTCAATAAGTTCAAAAGGTTTGACACTTTTTTCCTCGCATGTCTTCTCTTCTTGTTTTTGTTTTGTGAGTGTGTGTGTGTTAGCGCCACTTTCTATTCTGCAGTATTCACATTTCTGTGAAATGTAAAATTACATGAACATTGTATTTCAAAACTTCATTATGGGCAAAAGCTAGATATAGACAGATGATCTTATAGATAGGCTAAAACCGTTCATTAAAATTTTTTAAACCCGATATCCACACTTTTTAAACAAAACAGTTGTTTGTTTGTTAATATTGGGTCTGACTGTGATTTATAAAACATCAACAACAGCAGTTTTGACACTATATTGTTTAATTATAAATATTCTTACTCAATTGGTCAAGCACAAGGTCAAAATTTGTTTTCTATCTGTATGTACTTTTAATATTGCACAGTTTTATTAGGAAAAAGACCAAGAAAGCAGAACTTGAGCACATTAGTTCGGAGGAAGAAATAATAGTTTAGCAAAGCTTTATAAGCGTTATCACATATAAATGTTTTCTGCATGCTTTTTAGATTTTCAGAACATAAAGAAAAGAATAGAAAATTGATTTGAGTCTATATTATCATGTTTTCTTTTAGTTTATGTTGAGTTCTTCTTGATGTAAAATCATAAACCACTATGATAACAGTAGCCACGCCCACCACAGCAGAGATGACCAATCGAATCACTGCTTCAGTGAATCCGCAGCAGTGGACGCGTTCTGAGGACAGAAACAGCAGAAAACTTCATTGTTTGGATAAAACATAGATGGGTGTTTCTACAACTATGGGCACTTTTAAGTCCCAGAAGTGAAATTTTAAATTTATGTTCAAATTTGTCACATGATGCTTTATAAATATATTCAGTGTCATTACACACCTTGACAAAAAACATATAATTAATGATTAATGTGATTTTATATAAAATTATGAAGCATTTATAGGTCCAAACACCATTTTTTTTCATGTCCCACAACTCTGGTCACAATGTTGAGATACATAAAATAAGCTAATTGAATTACAATCTGACATTATTTCAAATGGAATTGTTTAATATACATATTAATTTACAGCATCTTAATTTTTTTTGTATTATTTACTGATAATTTTTATGATTTTTTCAACTAAACGTGCTTGTCCCACACTTTTGAGTCCTTACCGCAACAATGAAAAAAGGCTTTTATAATGACATTTTATCAAAGACAAACAAGTCTAGTTTCTATTGAAACAGAAATTAGCACGTGAGCACTGACAGATTGGGCCACCTCACTACCTCACTCACAAGATCCCAAAAAAGAAGGTAAATATCATCTTTTCTGTGTCAGTATTTATTGTGTGTCCTTACCATACAGGGATGCGTTTCCCAAAACCATCGTTAGCAAACTATGGTCATTAGTTTCATTGAATTCTATTGGCAATGACAGAACTTGCGACTATAGTTGCTTTTGGGAAACGCACCCCAGCTTAGTAATTCTGTACTTTGAACTACATTTTAAAAATAAATGTATATTACCATTTAATTCATGTATATTAAGATGCTAAGAGTCAAAACTAATGTAGTAGACCTTGCTAGCTGCCAATTAGCTCCAATATTAGCAAAAATGTCATTTCCGCAACATGTCTTTACCGCAGCAAATTTAGGTGTTGCGGTAGAGACAAGTTCAAGGTTTATTGTATATTAAATCACAAATATTCAGTCTATTGTAAATGATATTTACTTTTACTGTTGTTCTCTACAGTAGCCTGTTTTTGATTTCATGGCACTTTAACATTGTGTCCTTACCGACACAAGATGTCATTACCAGATCTCTGCTTTGTTTTTTATTTTTTCATATTTTTATTTGCAAAAAACATTTTAACACTTAAGTTGAGATGATTTACACATTGAAATTGCAACATCTGTCATAAAAAGCTAAATATGTTATCTTTAGTGTTTATGGAAACAATTGGAGACATCTAAGGTTACTGTCTAAATTTTACATGGCATAGAGAAAACCATGAAATCCCCTATTTGGTATATTATTTTTTGATATCAGTATTTACAAAACTGCACAAAATTTGAAAAAGCTATTGAAATATATTACATTTTTGTAGAAATTAAAAAAGACAAATATATATAATGAATGTTATTGTCACGTTGCGGTAAGGACATTTTGTAAGAAGAAGAGTTGAAAATAAACATGTTCCAGATTAAAATCTTAATGACTCCATACAATTTTGTTGACCTTTTTACATGTATTACAGTCTCTGATGGTTAAAATTCACGGGGGTTGATTTTTTTTTTACATTTTGAAGAGTCAAAAGTGCCCGTAGTTGCAGAAGCACCCAGATATGTATAGGTAGATGCCTCATTAGCAATTGTTTCTATGGGCCGCTGACATCATTCACCATAGTAACCAATGAAAATGCGAAGATGCCACAACAATCCTGCAAGCGCCAATAGACCATTGGCACTTGCAGGATTGTTGTGGCATCTTCGCATTTTAGTACCTATAGTATGGTGAATGATGTCAAGTTGACGGTTCCAAGATGGCGGACGCGTCCATGTGCCTGGACCGGAATGGGGCATCTATACACATCTATGAGATAAAATACTAGTGTTATTAGAAGTGTACTGCTAATGACGTACCTGGACATGGCTGACAGAGTTCAGTGCTGTTCAAAAGTTGAGTTTGGTTGGTGATGGGATTGTTCAGTACACAGCTGTAGGAATCATCTAGACACTCGATCTCCAGAGGAAGAGAGATAATATTGCTAAGATCAGAAATACTTATACTGGAGAATAAAAGTTCCTTTGCACCAAGAGAGAGTCACATGACTTACATTCATGGCTGAACACAGCAGCACACAATTTGAGTTTGATGACGACGATGGACGTTCACTGGCTGGGACCGTCATATATGACAATTCCCTCCCTATAATATAATGTTCATGTATAAAAACCTAGGTGTGAGAAATAATATTCGACGTGATGTTATAAAACACGACAATATATTATGAAAAAAAAATTAAACCCATGCGTTCTCTCGTTTCATAACATGACTGGCGCGTGGTGCCATCTTGTGCGTCACTATTAGCGATTGTAGTAAAAAGTAGGCTACCTCAAAAAAAAAATAAGTAGGCTATGCTGTAATATGTCATTACGAAAAATGTAATTTAAATGACACACATTTTAATTTATTACATGAAACATTTTAAAACTGTGTTGATATTGCGCGGGTGAATAAAACTGAAGTGCTCACCGTAAACGTTAACAATAAAAATCATGTTTGAAGCTTTGCTGTCACGGGCGATGGTTAGTTCATACAATCCACTGTGTTCAGTTGTGATGTTTGTGATGGTCAGAGATCCGGTTTTGTTGTCCATCTCGAGTCTGTCTTGGAATATCTCATTACCATCAGGAAAAGTGATGACCTGCATAAACATTTCAGCGATACAAATGTTTGAACTGTTGAGCCAAAGAATCCACAGTATGTGATCATCTCTCAGTATTTCAGTTCGTCCAGTGTGCAGAGTGACTGAATCTCCCTCCATCACTGATACCGTCTCCGCTCCACCTGTCTGAGGACCAAACACACCTGGAGAACATTCAAGAAGCGATTCAGTTATTAAGGTACTTCAGTTTTGTGCTCAACAAATGCTGATCTTTATTACTTCTTGACACTGATATGCAGAAGTGATTTATTTATTTATTTATTTATTTATTTTTTACTTTTGCTTTTCACTCAATAATAACTCAATTACCATGAGACAATTAAAAAAATGCTAAATATAAATTATTATTGTTATTATGAAGCCTATTAAAACCAATACTGATTATTTTTAATGTAAATTTAGTATCTGGTAAGTTGCTTGTAGTAATAATGACAGCTAATAATAATGAACAGCCATAATTATTGATTATGACTAACCTAAATAAAAATAACAAGTCATTTTTATGTCATAAGCTCATAGGTTGCATAGGAAATTTACAATTTTTGTTTAATTGGTTAACTATTCTTTTATGGACTCCAAAAGATCAGATTATTGTATTTTTATTTTAATTTCATTATTATTTAAATAATAAAATGTACTATAAATAATAATAATATGTGACCCTGGACCACAAAAGCAGTCATAAGTCGAACGGGTATATTTGTAGCAATAGCCAAAAATACATTTTGCATGGGTCAAAATTATCGATTTTTCTTTTATGCCAAAAATCATTAGGATATTAAGTAAAGATCATGTTCCATGAAGATATTTTATAAATTTCTTACCATAATTATATCAAAACTTAATTTTTTGATTAGTAATGTGCATTGCTAAGGACTTCATTTGGACAACTTTAAAGGAGATTTTCTCAGTATTTTGATTTTTTACACCCTCAGATTCCAGATATTCATATAGTTGTATCTCAGCCAAATATTGTCCGATCCTAACAAACCATACAGATGATGTATAAATATCAGTTTCAAAAAATTTACCCTTATGACTGGTTTTGTGGTCCAGGGTCACATATATACTTAAAAAATAAAGCATAAAAACTTACCCACTAACAGCCAAATGTTTAAGACAAAAAGAGATGTGTAAGCCATATTCTTCTGCAGTTGGATGACCCTCGTTTTGGTAGTGTTCCGTGAAAATGATTTGATTCTTGATAATATAATAATTGAGTTGTAGATGTGCAGAAGTAGAACTGAGCACCACTGCTGGTAAATCTGAAGACAGGAAGACAGGGGCGTCTCTAGGGTCCAGTTTATTGGTGTTAACCAATGAAACATGTTATAACACTGCTTTCAAGACTTCTCATTTCACTTTAACAGGATGTTGGTCTTTCATCATCATTTCCTCTTTAAGCATTCACAGCAGAACCACCCACTGTGTAACAGTTAGGGTCTTTAAGACGGGTCTTCATTCCTACAAGATGATCCACCTCGTAAGTTGTGCATATGCACGCGAAACACAGAGTGACGTCTGACAACAGCACTGACACACCTGTGCTGAAGCAATAATTGTGTGGTTGCAAATGAAACCCTTCTGCCCTCTAGTGGGCAGGTGGTATTTATGAGGTCTTTCCAAAGAACGCCTAAAGGTATAAATGTGAAAGACACTGATATGTGTGTGTGTGTGTGCGTGTGTGTGCGTGTGTTTGCCACAGTTTTCATTCTGTAGTATTCACATTTCTGTGCTCTTGTGCCTTTTATGAAATGTAAAATTAGACGATCATCATATTTCCAAGCTTCATTATGACAGATAATCTTATAGATATAACCGATAATCAAAGTTTTTTTAAAACACATTTTAAACTTAATCAGTTGTTGGTTGTTAAGCAGCAGTTTTGACTGTAATTATTTATTTTGCATTCATACTGCATTGGTCAAGCACAACTGTTGAAATCTGTTTTCTACCTTTAAGCGTTTTTAATATTGTATCATTTTAATGGGAAAAAGTCCAGGAGAGCAGAACTTAAGCACATTAGTTTGGTGGAAGAAATAATAGTTTAGCAAAGCTTGAGCAATGAGCATTATCACACAGAAATGTTTTCTGCATGCTTTTTAGATTTTAAGAAGAACATAACATGATAACATAACATGTTCAGTTCTTTTTGAACTCATGTCATAAGCCACAATGATAACAGTAGCCACACTCATCACAGCAGAGATGACCAATCGAATCACAGCTTCAGTGACATAGTTCATTGAATGGGGAAAAAAATGCAATGCTCAATATGGCCGCTCAATCGAACGAACCCCCGCCTTCTGAGCAAAAGAGCCAATTGCTAATCGGTAAAGTCAGCGCGTCACTGCATCTGCCGTTAGAAGTCCTGGTTGCTATAGAAACAGTAAGCGTTCTGAGACGTACGCTTAGGACTGCGCATGCGCACTGGCTGGTCTAGCCTAAGAAATAACCTTTTTAACACTATTTGAGCAAAATAAACAACATTTATGATACAGTTGTTGTCAGATTTCATTGGTGATTGCAAATATGAAATTTAATCATAAGCTTGGCAACCAGTTTTGAAGAATTTGAAGTTTCCCCATTCAAAGAGATAGGAGCTGCACTTGCATGCCCGAGAGGCATTTCAAAGATGGCCGCCGAGTGACATTGCCTTAAAGCATTGGTCTAAAACTCAATTCCTGGAGGGCCACAGCTCTGCAGAGTTTAGCTCCAGCCCTAATCAAAAACACCTGAACCAGCTAATCAAGGTCTTCAGGATCACTAGAAACTTCCAAGCAGGTGTGATTTGGAGCTAAACTGTGCAGAGATGTGGCCCTCAAGGAACTGAGTTTGAGACCACTGCCTTAAAGGGACTTTGGTAAAACCCTGGTCTCACAAAAGACTCTGAAACGTGGATGAAGAAAGGAGACTTAAGCCCCTATTCTGAACTTGTTTCAGCTGATTACTGTTTCTACGATGCTCCCCGACCTGCTGGTAGTGGAGGAGGATTGGCTATTATCACAAGGAAAACTTTTAAATCACGTTGTTGTCTATTATCCTCTGCCACATATACAAGCTTTGAATCTCAGCTATTATTGCTTGACTGGTCTGAACCAATAGTCCTAGCTTTTGATATATCGTCCACCTGACTTAGTAAATGGTTTTATAGTGGGATTTTCTGAGTTCATAGGGGACCTGGTTACTAAGCATGACTGGTTTCTTTTTGTTGGTGGCTTCAATGTCCATGAGTATTGCCCCTCTAAACAGTTATCCACAGAATTCCTCAACACCACTGACTCTTTTAATTTTCTGCAATGGGTTAGCCATCCTACACATCTTCTAGGACACACTTTGGACTTAATATTCACTTTTGGTCTGTCTATAACGGACGTTGAAGTGATTGAATCCCTCATATTTGACCACTTTCCCATTGTGTTTATGATGTGTCTTCCTGAGATTCCCCAGATAACAGCTTCTGATACAAGACAAACTCACGTCTATTTGCCCACACTTCTGCGAGGACTTCACTGAGCTTTACAATAAAGTTAACTTGTCCCTGTCGATTGAGTCGTCATTCTCTGATCTTGATGCTGAACACCATTTCAGTTCTTTAAATACAGTTTGGACGGACGTATTAAATTCCATTGCACCTTTTAAGCTTTTTAAACTAAAACCCAAATTAGAACCTTGGATTGATAATAACATTCGCTCCCTGAGACAATCCTGCAGAAAAGCGGAAAGAAAATGGAAAAAAGACAAACTGCAAATCTCTTTTGATATCCTGAAGAATTGTTTGTCCTTCTATCAGAGAGCTGTTAAGAAAGCCAAGGCCTCCTATTTTTCAAATCTTGTTGAAAAGCATCACTGTACTCCTAAAATACTTTGCTCTGTTATTAACTCTGCTCTAAATCCTCTTACTGATTCTTTTCAAAATATTGAGATACTTCTGTGATAAAGTTACAAATCTGAGGGCTCAGATACAGGTAACAGATTATGTTGAGTTGCCACCTACAAATTCAACACCTCCTTGGACAACATTCAACCTTGTATCTTTACAAACAGTCAAGGAGGTGATCACAAATTTAAAACCCTCTTTCTGTCCCCTTGATGTAATACACCCTCACTTTTTGAGGCAAATATCAAAAATTGATACCGTGGATCCGGGGCTGGTATCACTGTTGAATAACTGTTGGAAATCCGGGTCCATTCCGGATGACCTATGGCCATGGTTACCCCGGTTCTCAAGAAGCCCTCTCTTGATGCCTCTGTATTAGAAAACTATCGGCCAACATCCACCTTACCATTTATCTCAAAAGTAATGGAAAAAATTGTGCTCCTACAGCTTCAGTCTTTTTTAACTGATAATTACATCTTTGAAAAATTTCAATCTGGGTTCAAATCACTCCACAGCACTGAAACGGCCCTTGTAAGAGTTTTAAATGATATTTTAATGGCTACTGACTCTGGTGCTTCTGCTATTTTAGTGATGTTTGGCCTTCGATACTGTCGATCACGAGTTTCTCATTTCTCGTTTGGCATCTCATGTGGGACTGGGGGGTGGGGTGGTTTTAACCTGGTTTAAATCATTCTTAACAAATAGGAGATTTGTAGTTAAAAACTGGAAGTTTTCTCTCGACCCCAAGCAACCTAACCTGTGGAGTTCCTCAGGGTTCTATCTTATCTCCCGCTCTCTTCTCTCTTTATCTTCTTCCTCTGGGTTCTATTTTTAGAAAACACAGCGTCTCTTTTCACTGTTACGCCGATGATCTACAAATTTACTTGCCTTTCGCTAAGAAAACAAATTTTGCCATTGATACTCTTACTGCTTGTCTTGCTGATGTCAAATCACAGCTTTCTAAAAACTTTCTGTTCTTGAACCCAGATAAAACCGAAGTTATTGTTTTCAGTCCCTCCGAACATAGGGCAAGTATTCAACTCAATCTCGGGACCTTAAATTCCTTCATCTCTCCCCATGTTCGGAATCTGGGTGTAGTGCTTGATAATTCCTTAAAATTTGATAAACAAATTAGTGCTGTAGTATAGGTTATAGCTTCTTCCATCTTCGTTCCCTTTCTAAAATCAAGTAATTTCTCTCAAAAAGCTCTCTAGAGGTTGCTATCCATGCCTTTATTACGTCTCGGCTGGATTATTGCAACTCCCTATATTTTGGTATATCAAAGTCTCAAATCTCTCAGGTACAAGTAGTCCAAAATGCAGCAGCTAAATTCCTGAAGGGGTGTAAAAAGTTTGATCATGCCTCTCCCCTCTTGAGATCGTTGCATTGGCTGCCAGTTCATTATCAAATTGAGTTTAAAATCTTGCTACTTGTCTATAAATCACTTAACAATCAAGCTCCGTCTTATTTGTCTGATTTACTCCACCCCTACATTCCGGCGAGGCGACTAAGATCAGAGGGCAAGCTTCTCCTCCAGACCCCTAGAATCCGCTTAAAAACCAGGGGGATCTAGAGCCTTTGAAGTGGCTGGTCCCACCCTCTGGAACAACTTACCAGTTCACATTAGAATGGCTTCCACTTTAGCTGAGTTCAAGTCATATCTGAAAACACATCTTTTCTCTCTGGCTTTTAACATGTAGTAATGTGTGCTTTTGAATGGTTTTAATCTGCTTTTGTTGTTGTATTGGTTTCTGAATGGTTTAATTTGTTTACTGATTTTCTCCTAGTTATATATTATCGTTTGTTGTGCAGCACTTTGGCCGGGCCTTGTTTCGTGTTTAAATGTGCTCTAGAAATAAAACCGAACTTGAACTTGAACTTGAAGAAGTCCAAAAGATTTGAACTTTTCTCACTTCTCATTTCTCAAACTAATTTTTCATCACCCTCTTGTGTGTGTGTGTGTGTGTGTGTGTGTGTGTGTGTGTGTGTGTGTGTGTGTTAGCCACAGTTCTCATTCTGTAGTATTCACATTTCTGTGCTCTTGTGCCTTTTATGAAATGTAAAATTACATGAACTTCATATTTCCAAGCTTCATTATAACAGATAATCTTATAGATATAATCAAAGTTTTTTAAAACACATTTTAATCTTAATCAGTTGTTGGTTGTTAAGCAGCAGTTTTGACTGTAATTATTTATTTTGCGTTCATACTTCATTGGTCAAGCACAACTGTTCAAACAACTTGACACGGTCGTTTCCTACAACACGATGGTGCCGTCTTGCGTGTCACTATTAGCGATTAGTAAAAAATTAGGTAGGCCTATGCTGTAAAATTGTTGTTTTGAGCATTATAATTGACCCTTTCCAAGCCTGTTGTAGGCTAATTTAATTTTTTTTTTTTCATTTGGTACATTGACTGTACAGTTAGCCCTACAGCAGGCCTGTGTAAGCTAGGCTACACAATAAATTAGATTTGTGTATAGACAAAATGATACACAAATTCACATTTAGTTTTCTGTAGTAAAACAGACTGTGGTTAATTTCATAATTTCAGACTAAAAGAAATTTGCATATTATGTTACTTTTTTAAAGCATTTTTTTCTCTAGGCCTAAATAAGTTTGAAAACAGATGACAGTCTACAGGTACAGTTTTTGTTATCACATATGGCTCAAAATAAAGAATATAATATTCTTCAGTATTTGGATGACCAATGTTTTGGCAGTTTTCTATGATCGTAATAATGCAGGTGAGGGATATAGATGTACAAATGCAGAACTGAGCACCACTGCTTTTTAATTCTGAATACAGAGGCATCGCTGAGGTTTCTGGGCCCCTGATTTATTTAATTCTGTATGGGGGTCATATAGGTGTTAACCGAGTGTGGGTTATTATAAAGCTACTTTCAAGACGATTTCTCCTTTCACTCTGACTGAACTATTAATGTTGCTGTCTCACCATCATTTCCTCTTTTAACATTCCCAACATAAACACCTACATTGTCTTCAGAATGTTTATACAGTAATGATCGTTAAGTTTAGACTTTTAACTATACCCTTTCTTGAAGTAATATTCTACCCAAAATTGAAACTTCTGTCCATTTATTCAACATGATTGATTAATTGAGTTCCAGATTAATGACAGTCACATAAATAATGTGATTTACATTCAAATAATGTATTTTTAATAATGTACATTTAAATTTTAATCCTGTGCACTTTTAATATTGCACAATTTTATTGGAAAAAAGGCCAAGACCAAGAAAACAGAACTTACGCACATTAGTTTGGAGGAAGAAATAATAGTTTAGCAAAGCTTTAGAAGCATTATCACACTGAATTTTTTTTTTGAAAAAGATTTTCAGAAGAACAAAGAAATTAATGAAAACTGGATCGGATGTCATAAACCACTACTGCAACTGTAGCCACGCCCACCACAGCAGAGATGACCAATCGAATCACAGCTTCAGTGAAACCGCAACAGTGGAATTGATCTGAAGATTTTAAAATAAGATTTATTAAAAACCTGCATTTGAGAATCATTCATTTTTTAAAAATGACATTAATATCCACAAACCTGCACATGTCTGGCAGAGTTGACTGATATCCAGATGTTTGGTCTGGTTTCTGATGGGGTTGTTGAGCACACAGCTGTAGGTGTTTTTATCCTGATATTCCACCTCCAGATTTAGAGATATACTGTTGTTGAGATCAGACACACTGATGCTGGACAACAAACTGTTTCCTTTGTACCAGGAGAGAGTCACATGACTCACATTCAACACTGAACACACCAGTGAACAATTCTGTAATGATCCTGATGATGAAGAGTATCTGGTGATGACAGGGGTGGGAAGACGAACTAGAAAACACGAGAGACTTTTCTATTTAATTTTACTAAATATTCTGGGATAAATTCATTTAAGCTCTGTAGTATCAGTTGCATATTGTCAGGTAATATTCTTACAACTTATTGGCATATATAAGAGATTTTAAATTATTTATTGTTAAAACCATGAAGAAAGGGCACATTAAATTCAACTACTCACCGTAGACTGTGACATTGAATGATTCTACTGAGAATGTACTGAACATTTGATAAAATCCAGAGTCTGTGATTCTGATGTTCCTGATGGTCAGAGATCCAGTTTGATTGTCCATCTGTAGTCTGTCTTTGAATATCTCATCATAATAGTATCTAATATCACCTGTCTTCACATCAAGCTGAATGATTCTAACATTACGAGATTCTTCAGGTCCAAACCAACTCCACTCCATATAATCCATGAAATAGCTGTAAAATTTAGAATCATGGCTTGATATATCAGTGTGTAGAGTGACAGACTCTCCCTCCATCACTGACATTATCTTCACTGCATCTAAATAAGGACCAAAGACATCAAAATAGCAAGATTTAAGGGACAGATCATCCAGAACTCACAATCCTAACATCATTTCCTCAACCTCATTATATTTCACACCTTTCTTCCAAAACAACCCAAACGTCTTCTTTTGAGTTCCACAGAAGAAAATAGTAAGTCACACAGGTTGGGAACAACAAAAGGGTGAGTAAATGACAGAATCTCTTGAAATATCTGTTAATATAAGTCTAATCATCTGACCATAATGAACCTGAAGACATACAAATATTTTTAACTTACCAACCAGGTGGCAGAAATGCAAGAAAATAATTGCGCAAAACATTTTTCATCTGCATGAGATAAATGAGGAAGTCTAATGAAGGAACTCTTCTCTCAGTAAGAAGAACTATTATGTTTTTGTGGTTAAAAATCTGTAACATCTGTCTAGGCACAGGTTACATTCCATACCATACAAATAAAACATTTTTTAGTCAGTTATTAACTATATGTGAACATGACTGATGAGAGGCTGAGTAAACAAACAAACAAAAAATATTTTCCTTTTTTAGTTTTGGCTTCATATCCCAGAAAGAATGACAAAGATTACATGAACAAGAATCTTTAAAGTTCAATGCTGTAATAAGCTCTCTTTAAATGAACTGAGAAATCAAAATTCCCTTGATCTTTTGACATATAAGAGGTCATTGTAGCCTACTATAAAAAAACATCCTGTAAGTTTCAGAACTCAAAACTTTTTTGTTAGACTAAAAACAGCTTATTTTGAAGGCAGTCTGCCAGAACGACCGCTTGTTGAATGTCGGACTCTATAATGTAATAGCGTAGATAAGCACCGCCTCCACAGAAGAAGATCAACGCCTGCTTCTATATCACTGCCTGTTTAGCCCTGCCCACCGATTCGCATATGTAGTGCTTATGAGAGAGGCAAACGCGCAGGTCTACAGGGAAGCCAAACGATAACGATGCTCAATCAGAAGACAAGAAGACTGTTTAGTGCCAAGTTATGGAAAAACAGTCTTTGCATTGCCTTCCTTCCCAGCATTAGGAAAGAGTGAATGAATTTTACTTTTAATGAAGATCCAGACTGTGTCAGTAAGAACTCTTTTCAGAAAGATTGATAAAAGACGATGCTGTGCTGACTATATTGGATCCGACACACAAGTGTGAGTAACTATTTTTATTACGTGGTGGTCACTATTGCTTTGTCTGTTATTACAGATCGTTTGACATGTACTGAGTAGGCTATTTATGCATTTCTGACCTATGACAGCAGTGTCTAACTGAAGGATGAAGACTGTCAAATTTACACAACTGTTAGCCAATCATAGCAGTGGGCGTTTACTTCCGAGTCTACAATCTGCCACTCCTATTCAAACAGAGATTTCTAATGAGGAGGGTTAAAAACAGGACAGAAAAATAGCCTATTCCTTCTAAATTATGTTGTTTATTTAAAAATCTTAATAACATTATAAGGGGACCTCAGAGAACAGTACAAAATAAAAAAAACAGAGGCAGTTCATGACTCCATTAATAACTGATTGTACCTCTTATTTACGAAGAAACCAGTAGATGGCACTGTGTCAACTCAAATGTTACAGATCCAGTACAAGACACATATACAAAGCAATATCATTTAAGATAAAAGAAATCACACAAATTTCTATGCAAAAGTTAACTTCATCGTGAGCATCTGGGTGCCGATTTCCATGGCTTTTCTATGACTTTTTCAGTTGTTTTTTGGTTACTGGATAAGGATCGTCTTGATGCAGACCTATAGGAAATCACTTGGACTGAATCATTGAAAAGAACTGGGTCAAAACAACAATTCAGTCACAATTCATTCATCACCGGCTTGCAAACTGTTTTTCAATGCCATCATTCAGCATCTGATTGCGATGTTTTTCGCTTCTTTTCAGCTCTTCTGAATCTGATGTCATAAACCACTATGATAACAGTAGCCACGCCCACCACACCAGAGAGGACCAATCGAATCACAGCTTCAGTGAAACCGCAGCAATGAACAGAGTCTGAGGAGAGAGACGTTTTATTGAGAACGTTTGTGGTATT
This sequence comes from Tor tambroides, assembly GCA_021397915.2. NCBI lineage: Eukaryota > Metazoa > Chordata > Actinopteri > Cypriniformes > Cyprinidae > Tor > Tor tambroides. Next base: position 16,595 of record JAFVLL020003714.1, read on the forward strand.
TCTATAAATATTTATTCATATAATCTCTGCCATACCTGGACATGGTTGACAAAGTTCAGAGATGTCCAGATGTTTGGTCTGGTTTCTGATGGGGTTGTTTACTCTACAGCTGTAGGTGTTGTTATCCTGATATTCCACCTCCAGAGGTAGAGAGAGACTGATGCTGAGATCAGACACACTGATGCTGGACAATAAACTGTTTCCTTTGTACCAGGAGAGAGTCACATGACTCACATTCACCACTGAACACAGCAGTGAACAATTCTGCTGTGATGATCCTGATGATGAGGATGAAGAAGGACATTGTGAAGAGCTTCTGATAATGAGAGGTATGGGCAGAGGAGCTGGAAAACGAGAGATCACTTCATTTAAACTTTTTAAGATTCAATTTGAGTTTATCACAATGTTTAGTGGGTAAAAACACTTAACGTTATGATAATTATTAAAAAAAATTCTAAGTAATTGAAGATCTATAAACAGTGTATGTGACCTGCTGTTGATTTTTTAGGAGAGGCAGAACATGAATTGGTGAAAACATTAAATTCAATCACTTACCAAAGACAGTAACGTTAAATAATACAGCCAATGGCTTTACAAGTCTCGTGAACCGTAGTGCATACAGCCCAGAGTCTGTGGTTCTGATGTTCCTGATGGTCAGAGATCCAGTTTGATTGTCGACCTGTAGTCTGTCTCTGAATATCTCTTCATGATAATATCTAATATCAGATGTTCCCTTATCAAAAGTAATGTCTATAAGAGTGTTTTCAGGTTCAATCCTCCACTGTATATAACGTAAATTATGTCTGTGTATATCAGTAACATCAGTGTGTAGAGTAACGGAGTCTCCCTCCGTCAATAACACTGTCTTCACTTCATCTGTATCAGAATCAAACATAGCAAGATAACAATAAATTTAATTAACCAACAAGATGCCACAAATAAGCAAAAACTAAAATCAATTTTTAAAATCACGCTCTAAAATCAGACCAAAATCGCTTAATGCAAATTTTTTTTCTATGGATACTCGCTTTTGTCTTCTTTCATTCATTTTTAATCGTGTCTTCAGAAATGATAACTTGAATAAACGACTGATCTTTTGGCTTTATATCCTACTGTGTAACTTTAATCCACAGGCAGAAATTCAGGAAATAAATTGAAGCTGGTTTTGTTGTTGTGCATACGTTTGTATCTTTTTTAAACTCTATATCTTCTCCAACGAAACGAAAGTTTCGTTTGTAACTTTCGTACCTCTCTGTCTTGCTATTTTTTCCATTTTCAGTAGGTTCAAAGTTTTAGCCATGCTGTTGCTTGTCAATCAACGCTATCTCACGGCAATTCGTACGTATTTTACGAGGTGGCTAATTCGTACGACCTCACTCGTACGATTTAGTACGATTTGTCTAAGCCCCAGTGACAGGTAGGTTTAGGGGCGGGGTTAGGTGTAGGTCGTTCGTACAAATTCATACGAATTGGCAACTCGTAAAATACGTACGATTTGGCAAAAATCGTATGAATTTGTACGAGTGAGGTCGTACGAATTCTTACGAATTAGCCACCTCGTAAAATATGTACGAATTGCCGTGAGTCAAGAAAACGGTTAGAATAGAAATGCACTCTCTTATCGTTTCAATTTAAACAATTTTCGATTCATACCTATTTACCTAATAAATAATTATTTATTGTTAAAACACGACTTTTTAAAGTACTCACCATAGACAGTGACATTGAATAACACTGTTTTCTGCAAGAAAGGGTTATAATATATGATGTCTGTCTGATAAAGTCCAGAATCTGTTGTTCTGATGTTCCTGATGGTCAGAGATCCAGTCTGACGGTCCATTTGTAGTCTGCCTCCAAATTTTTGATCAAAATGATACGTGACTTCAGTAAACCATTCCGCTATACTAGTAGATTCAGGTCCAAACCCCCACACTATATTATGCATATTTCTGTCTATATCACGAACATCAATGTTTAGTGTGACTGAGTCTCCCTCCATCACGTATACTCTCTTCACTCCATCTGTATTAGAAACACAACAAGGCAACAAGAATAAATAGGCTATCATTTAATGTAAATCTTCGGACTGTACTGAAGATTAAGTACTTACCAACCAGATGACACAAACAGAAGAAAATGAATGTGTGAAACATTTTTTCAGATGTTGCTATGAGATAAAAACACTCTACAAATCTGAGAAGCTGAGCTATAACTTAACAGAAATGTAACCTTAATCACAAAGTCGTTTTAAAGTCTTGACAGTGTGAATAACCTAAATGTTGAGTAACGAAGGAAACGCAGTCTGTGAAAGGACTTGTCTAGTCTTCACGCCCACATCAGAGCTAGTCCTTGAGTAATTTTAAAAGGTTGTCGTCACTGGACCTTGTGGTCAATTTCACAATTAGCTACTGTATCCACTGAGCAATTTTCTCCATGCCTGACTCTTTTTCAGATGGAAAAAATCTATATTTGTCAATTAGTTTGAAATCGTGATTCTGAAGTGTTTGTCATTTAAAAAGCTTTTTGTACAGTGTGTTGTATGCCTAATGTATATGATGCATAATGAACGATTGTGACAGATTTTGAAAGTCTACATTGGATGTCTTTAAACATCAGTGTATGGGACAGATGTTCAGGATATAAATGGATGCTTCTGCTAGTTTTACTTGTGTAGGCCTACGTGCTTGTGTGGAGGTTTTCCATTCGCGCTTTCTCCACTTAACTGCTGACGATTTGTTTGTGGATCAGGGTGTAACTTTCGCACCTTTTATCGACACAGTCTGTTTCTTGTGACATTTCTCATTTAAAATGGATAACAGTCATTTGTCGTGCTTTTAAAGGGGACCTATTATGCCCCTTTTTACAAGATGTAAAATAAGTCTCTGATGTCCCCAGAGCGTATATGTGAAATTTTAGTTCAATATACCCCACAGATGTATTTTTACAGCTTGTTAAAATTACCACTTTTAGGGTATGAGTCAAAACGCGCTGTTTTGAGTGTGTTGCTTTAAATGTGAGTGAGCTGTTGCTCCCGGAGAAGAGAGCGGAGCTTCAAGAGCTCGAGCTCCGCATTAGCAGTGCTAGCCTTTGCAAATAAACATTCTACTATTAATACAAGCCTGTTATCTTTACAGAAAACTAATAAACTAATAAATTCGCGTTTATAAATTGCACAGATGGGGAGCACGCCAGGATAAAAATAACAACATAGCTGGTCTCAAACTATCACAAACTTTATAAGTCCCACTTCTGATTATGAGCTCGACAACTTCAAGCGATCGACTCACATTGCTTTCATACACAACTTTTAACTACCACATTCCTATTCACAATCATTCTGGTAGCACTTGAAGGCAGCATCAGTGCAAACACACAAGAGACAATGATAGCTTTAGCAATTAGCCTTACAGAGTGCCAAGAAGCTCTTTCAGAAAGGCAATTTGGAAAACAAACGCGTGATACTTACTTTGTCACAAATAGCGTTAGGTGAAAAGCGTTGGCATTGATTCATAAACATTTAGGGGACGTTACCGATTTTCCGGGATATTTCCTTCGAAAATGAAATTTAACCACAGAGTCCTTGGCTCAGATTGGGGGAGATTATGGCGACTCCTATGTTTATTAGTGCATCCCAAAACACGACACTTGTAAAGCCTCTTTGGCACTGACATTGTATATCTCCAGTGATAGCGGACCGGAGCTTCTCACTCAGGGCTGTGTTTATGCTAATAGGGCAGAGAGCGTCACAAATGGGCAGGACTTTTTCCCCTCAGTGACGTGCACAGAGGGAGAATCTGAAACAGCTCGTTTGGAGAGACTGTTTATGATTTATTGGTGTTATAAAAAATGAGTTAGTGGATTTTTAACATTATAGGCTGGTTGTTTTCACACACTGTGGCCACACAACTGTGTTCAAACACCTTATAAAAGTGATTTTTGCATAATAGGTCCCCTTTAAATAAAGTACTACCAAATGCATCTTTCTCTACTGACAGCCAGTCAAAATTAGTTGTGTATGCTCATAAAAGTTACATTATTATTTTCTCTCTCTTTTCACACTTGGGGATAGGTCACCCAAAAATGAAAATTCTGTCATTAATTACTCACCCTCATGTCGTTTTAAAACTCGTAAGACCTTCGTTCATCCTCGGAACACAAATTAAAATATTTTTGATAAACCTCCATAGACAGCAATGTGACTGAAATATTCCCAGACCCAAAAACGTAGCAAGGACATCAATAAAATAGTCCATGTGACATCAGTGGTTCAACTGTAATTTTTACGAAGCTACAAGAATACTTTTTGTGCGCAAAGAAAACAAAAATAACGACTTAATTCAACAGTTCTTCTCCTCCAAATCAGTATTCCACCATTATCGAGAGTACCATGACGTATGTGCATTTCTCTGCACGTAATCAAGGCTCAGCGCATGCATGTTCTAGGTCAGCAACATGACACACGTGTTGTTTACATGCAGGTCATGTTGGTGTTAACAAATGAAACGTGTTGCAACACTACTTTCAAGACTTCTCATTTCAGTCCAACTGGACTATTAATGTTGGTCTTTCACCATCATTTCCTCTTTCAGCATTGATAGCAGATCCACCCACAATGTGTTCAGAGTCATGATCTTCAAGTTTAGACTGAACATTGACTGAATTTTAATCAAACGATTTGTGCAGCAATGATTAAGAGTGATAAACTTTCACCTGTAACTTTCTTAAAAGGAATATTTCACACAAACAGGAAATTTCTGTTTATACACCGTTCGGCTGCCATGATTAACTGATTGAGTTCCAGATTAATTATTACCATTTAAATTTAATATAGATTGTGTTGTTGCTGTTTTTTGTATTTGGTGTTCTAGTATCATAGAGAAGAGAAACTTGCAGTCCATCTTTATGAACTTTTTATATTGCCCAATTTTAAATGGGGAAAAAAGACGAAGAAAGCAGAACTACCACCACATTTGTTGGTGGTAGAAATAATAGTTTTGCTAAACTTTATATCTATTATCACACAGAAATGTTTTATGGGTGTTTCTTAATATTTTCAAAATAACAAAATTTAGTCTACATTTTCATGTTTTCTCTTTGCTTAGCTGCTCAGCTCTTCTGGATCTGATGTCATAAATCACTATGGCAACAGCAGCCACACCCACCACAGCAGAGATGAATCACAGCTTCAGTGAAACCGCAACAGTTAACAGTGAACGCATCTGAAGACAAAAAAAGGAGAACCTAAATGATGACAAATCACCAACAGCATCACAACAGAATGACAAAACATTGATTTGTTTTGAGTTTTCTCTTAATAATTATAAATATTCCCAACATACCTGGACATGGTTGACAAAGTTCAGTGATGTTGAGATGTGTAGTCTGGTCACTGATGGGGTTGTTTACTCTACAGCTGACGGTGACAAGCACAGGCAGGTTGCGGGTCCAATAACCAAGACTTGGTCCAGTAGACGCTGAGCAATGTAGCCAATTGCGCTGCCACTGACTGACAGCTGTAGTGATTATATTAAAGGGAGTGCTCTTTGCTTGCTTTCTGTATTTAATCTATTCACAATTTGAATAAAAGTTTTAATAAATGAGTTTTTTCTACCTCATGTATGAGATTTAATGCAGGTGCGGTTCGGGTCCCAGTTTTTATGTCAAATGGGTGGGGTATAGGATTAAATTAGTGTTGCTGTCAGATAACGTGTCGGGTGTTCTGTTAATTACTGCAGTTTTAAACCTACATATAACTGTATTTTTCTGATAGCAGTAACTGAAATGGGGCAATTGTAATAGGTAGTAAATCAAGTGAAAGCTAGTACAGTCCTAATTACTAAGCTCAAATGAGTTAATGTGTGTTTCTTATAGCAGTTAAAATAGTCATTTTCTTTATTTATTTTCATTTTTAATCCAGTGGTTTTATTTTTTAATTTAGTTATTTTAATGCTTTAAAGAGCAATTTTAGACTGTGGCCAGCTGATGTTCTTTGGATACCTCTCCTCCCCAGGAAACCCTGAAAGACCTACCTGTGAGATAGGATTCAAACCAGTGGAGTGCAGATCCAGTGATGGTAGACAGGAGAATCTGATGATTCACAGTGTCAAAGGTGGCAGATAGATCCAGCAAAATAAGAACTGATGATTATGAATCAGCTTTCTCTATCTGCAGGGCTTCAGTGACCGACAGCAAAGCAGTCTCAGTTGAACGGCCACTGCTGAAACCTGATTGGTTAAAGTTCAGTTGGTTATTCAGTGAAAGAAATAATGTAACTATATCTATAAAGGTGTGAATCAAATGGTCCATACCATTAGAATAACAAAGGAACAGCATTCCTCAGGAACGTCTTGTAGATTGCAGGATCTCCAGCGGGAAGGTCCTAACAGTATTGTTTCTAGCCCTTTTGTCTTCAGGTATACAATTATATCCCACAGTCAGAACTTTGGGAGAAGCTAGGATTCATACAAGGGTTAAGATTGTTTGAAGGAAGACATGCTAACATCACTATTGAAGAACTGCTACACTACCATCTTCAATAAATTCTTCTCCCCACAAAAATTTTGGTCAAGCCTACTAGACAAATATTAGTGTTACCATTTATATTAGAGAAATCTATTGGTGAGCCACCCAAAAGACTGCTCATCAAAAATACAGTAAAGATAATGATACATGGGGCAACTTTTTAGGTTAGAAGGGGTAGTATGCACTGGCCTGTCTAGACAGATATTGTCTTGACATGAAGTTAAAGTGGACTAATTGAAAGAGAACAACTGCACACTCACTTAAGCATAATAAATAGCCTATGCTTAAGTGAGTGTGCAGTTGTTCTCTTTCAATTAGATCATATTTTTTCCTTCAACTTGCACCTCTATAGGTGTGCGTTTGCTTTGCCTCACTTGCTCAATGAAGTTAAAGTGGATCATAAAGTGTCACTTGCTGTATTTACATCCAGAGATGAGAAATGGGTGGATGAGGGAAGAGAGGATGACACTACAGAGGATAGATGAAAAGGCGAGAGGGAGCATAGGTTTTGCCTAAAAGTAAATGGTAGAGGAATTGGTGGCACACAGGTAGTAATATGTTAAATGTAATAAAGAAATGAGCAGTCTAGAGGTTTTATTAAATGTTGCCTGTGATACAATTGCATGTGTAAATTAAGTCAAGCTGGTTGCCTGGTTTGTTAGTGCTTGTGGTGGTAAGCCATTTGAGATCGAATGAAGCTAGGAGTGGAAGTGGAAGTCTGCAGTGTAAGGCTTCTCAAGATGGATTTCAAAGTCACCAAAGACGACAAGTGGACTGCCATCCACAGAGAATGAGGACAGCAGCCCATACAGCTCCTCTATAAAGGATTATATATGACCAGGAAGGAGATAAATCATTACAATATGGAGTTTAACAGGAGGTGTTACCATAATAGCGTGAAACTCAAAAAAGAATTTTTAATGCATAGGGAAGAGTGGGTTGAGTATTTCCAATTATTAGAAATGAGAAGACCAGTACCCTTCAAACCTGATGGAGCGTGTGAGAGAAAGGGAAGTTGTTAGAGAGAACAGCAGGGGTTGATGAGTCTTCTGGACGAATCCAGGTCTCAGTCAAGCCCAAGATACTAAGAGTAGACTGAGAAGCAATGGCCAGAATGAAGTTTGTTGACAGCTGACTGACAATTCCAGAGACCCAGAGAAAATGACAGAGGTGCAGCAGAAGAGGTGCAGATAGGACACAGTTTAGCAAGATTGCGTTGCCATCTGCGTGTGATGTTAGAGCATCGTTGAGAGAGAACAAGAATGTATTGGAAACATACTACCTCCTACCTGACTCTACCTGAGAGGTAAGGAAAAATACACTAACTTGAGATGATATTTTTTTATATCTCTGAAATAAATTATTGTATTCTTGAAAACAATCTTTTATTGTACTATTGAATAAAATATTATTTAGCTGGTGTGTGGTGGGCGTTCTGGCGCAATATGGCTGCTGTCGCATCATCCAGGTGGATGCTGCACATTGGTGGTGGTTGAGATTGAGATTCCCCCTTCCATGTAAAGCGCTTTGAGTACCCAGAAAAGCGCTACATAAATGTAACGAATTAATAATTAATTAAAACCTTTTATTGTACTATTGAATAAAATATTAGTTAACTATCAAAGCAATAAAAAAATTAATAGCCATAATATGGACTTTTGTAAATGCTGTAATACTGTGATGCTCACTGCTGATTTCACCATTAACTCTTCACCTGAACAGTTTATGTTGCTGTATATGGTATCATTGTAATCCTTGACCATCAAAACATAGGGGTAGACATCACCTTTTCTGTGTTATCATGTTTGGTTCAGGAGATATGACACAAAATACATCATTTGGTTATGGCAGAAAGTGAAATGGTCCCCATGGCAACCACGAGGTGTTTTTGAAATGGCTCCATTTCTGAAAATGATTAGGGCTGCAAACTATACAAGTGTACCAAATTTCATGCTTTTATGAAAAAGTGAACATATCACCTCAACTTTTGCACATATCACCTGAACTAAGAGAGAGACTGATGCTGAGATCAGACACACTGCTGCTGGACAATAAACTGTTTCCTTTGTACCAGGAGAGACTCACATTCAACACTGAACACAGCAGTGAACAATTAGACACTAATGATTCTGATGATGAAGAGCATGTAGAGTTGCTGGTAATGACAGGAATGGAAAGACGAGCTACAAAACACGAGAATAAGGTGAAATAAACATCTACTTAATTTTTTACTAAATATTCTGAGATTTAATGAATTTATACATGTTGTCAGTTAACATTCTTTGAACACACTGGCATATGTAAGAGATTTCAATTGACTTATTGTAAAAACATTGTGAAGAAAGGACACATTAAATTCAGCTACTCACCGTAGACTGTGACATTGAATGATTCTACTGAGAATGTACTGCTCATTTGATAAAGTCCAGAGTCTGTGGTTCTGATGTTCCTGATGGTCAGAGATCCAGTTTGACTGTTGCTCTGTAGTCTGTCTTTGAATATCTCATCATAATAGTATCCAATATCACCTGTCTTCACATCAAGCTGAATGATTCTAACATTACGAGATTCTTCAGGTCCAAACCAACTCCACACTATATAATCCATGAAATATCTGTAAAATTTAGTTTCATGGCTTGTTATATCAGTGTGTAGAGTGACAGACTCTCCCTCCATCACTGACATTATCTTCACTGCATCTAAATAAGGACCAACCAAACACACCAAAATAGCAAGATTTTAAGGACAGTTCATCCAGAAATTACAGTCCTGTCATTGTTTAGCTGATGTCACTTCAAACCTTTCTTCTAAGGAACACAAAATTGAACATTTGGAATAATCTTTTAACTGTTTTTGTCTGTATGTTGAAATTAGGTTGGGTCCAAAACAACCCAAACATCTTTTGAGTTCCACAGAAGAAAATAAGTCATTCAGGTTGGGAACGACAGAAAGGAACAGTTAATGTAAATCATCTGACTGCAATGAACATGAAGGTAAAAACAATTTTAACTTACCAATCAGATGCCAGAAACATAAGAAAATTAATGCAGAAAACATTTTTTTTTTTTAACCGCATGAGATAAATGAGGAAGTCGAATGAAGGAGCTCTTCTGTCAGTAAGAAGAACTTGTCTGGTCATCGCGAATTTGTGGTTTTCTAGATGGGCTACATGTTACATACTAATAATACAAACGGGGAAAAAAATAATTGGTAAGTTTTTACTATGTGCGCAACACGATTGATGAGAGGGTGAGTAAACAAACGCCTTTTAGTTTAAAGCATGGCTAAGCTGGCTCATACATCCTTGACTGAATGACAGGCATATTACACCAATATGAATCTTCACAGTTCAATGTTGTAATAATCTCTATTTAATAGTTGATTGTAGCTGTTATTTAAGAAGAAACCAGTAGATGGCACTGCTGTACTAGAGAACCAGAATCATATTCTTTTAATTTTCTATAAACACACAAATTCTTTAGTTTAATTTGTTAGCGTTTGAGCATATGAACCCCTTCAACTATGATTTTGCAGTCGTTTGTATATTGGATAAGGATCATTTTAATTCAGATCAATTAAGGAATCGTTAAGAGCGCTTTGTGAACCATTTGATTGATTCATTAAAAAGAACAGACTCAAAAGAACAATTCACTCACCAATTGATCACTACTGTATGACTTGCAAGTAAGTTTTACTCCATACAAGAGCAATATTTACAGCTGAAAAATCTATATTCAGATTTCACCAAGACTGTATTCATTTCCTGTCCAGTGACTGTTAAATTCTCTATTTCCAGATGTTTCACGACCATCATTCAGGGGCTGATTGTGATGCTCTTTGCTGCTTTTAGCTCTTGATGTCATAAACCACTATGGCAACAGTAGCCACGCCCACCACAGCAGAGCTGACCAATCGAATCACAGCTTCAGTAAAACTGCAGCAGTGAACAGAGTCTGAGGACAGAAAAAGAGGTTTTATTGAGAACCAAAATTTTGACAAATTCACCAATAACATCTTGACGCACCTCCACATGTCTGACAGAGTCCACTGATGTCCAGATGTCTCGTCTGGTTTCTGATGGGGTTGTTGAGCACACAGCTGTAGGTGTTTTTATCCTGATATTCCACCTCCAGAGGTAGAGAGAGACTGATGCTGAGATCAGACACACTGATGCTGGACAATAAACTGTTTCCTTTGTACCAGGAGAGAGTCACATGACTCACATTCACCACTGAACACAACAGTGAACAATTCTGCTGTGATAATCCTGATGATGAGGATGAACAGTTTGAAGAGTCTCTGGTGACAACGGGAATGGGTAGACGAGCTGGAAAATATTTTTAAAAATAAGTCAAAATAGGACTAAATTGTATTAATAGAGGGCAAGTATTATTATTGTCACTTATTTTTAGCATTTTAAGACCTTCGGGTTTTTTGAAGAAAGGAATGCATACAGTAAATATGCATATATGTACATTCAATTAAAATACTCACCATAGACACTAACGTTGAAATAAAACAGTGTGTATTTTATCATCTGTAGTTGATAAAGTCCAGAGTCTGTGGTTCTGATGTTCCTGATGGTCAGAGATCCAGTTTGATTGTCGACCTGTAGTCTGTCTCTAAATCTCTCAGCATTAAAGTAATCAATATCAAGTGCCCCCTTATTAAACTGAATGACTATAAATGTTTTTTCAGGTCCAATCCTCCACTGTATGTATCGTATATTTTGTTTGTGTATATTAGTAACATTAGTCTGTAGAGTAACAGTATCTCCCTCCATCACTGATACTGTCTTCATTCCATCTGTATGTGAACCAAGCAAACCAAAATAGTAAGATTAAAAAACCGGTTCACCCAAAAATGAATGTTTTGTCATCATTTGCTCACCCTGTTGTTCCACACCTGATTGACTTTCTTTCATCTGTGGAACACAAAAGATATTTTGAAGACGTCTAAAAGGGCTCCATTACAGCACTGCACCTCACTGACATGCATTGCTTTCACCCACACACACACACACACACACAAACACAAAATGTCTTTTGTGTTTCCACAGAAGAAAGTCAAACAGTTTTAGAACAAAATGACAACAGAAGTTTAGTTAATCTGACTTTATGTAACCTGAAGCCATAAAGACCTGTTTAACTCACCAACCAGATGCCATAAACAGAAGAAAATAAGTGCACAAAACATTTTTTTTCAGCCGTAGGAGACAATGGAGGAAGTCTAATGGAGGAACTCGTCTGTCTGTCAGCAAAAATAATTACTCCAGTTGTCCTCCATGTGGTTAAACGTCTGTTTCTCGATAGTCACGTGTTACATTGCATGTTAATACAAACAAAACACCAACATTTTTGGTCTGTTATTAACAGAGTTGGGGAGTAGTGGAATACATGTAATTTAGTTACATAATTAAAATACATAATTAAAAGTGACACACTGATGCTGGACAATAAACTGTTTCCTTTGTATCAGGAGAGAATTACATGAATAAAACCACCACTAAAACCACACTAAAACACATTTGGACACTGATGATCATCCTGATGATGATAAACCATTTGAAAAGTCTCTGATAATGACAGGAATGGGAAGACGAAAGGTGTAAAACATAAATTAATATAAATTACTATATACAGTACTAAATTTGTCATCTGTTTTGTAAGTGCAAGTCATGAAGTTCACAATAGAAAAAAAGCGATCCTTCACCCATGAACTACACACGCACACATATTGAGCTCATGCTATTAAAGGAACTATCTTAAAGGGATAGGGATGCACCGCAGCACAAATGGCTGCGCACTGCTCCGGGTGTGTGTTCACGGTGTGTGTGTGTGTGTGTGTTCATTGCTGTGTGTGTGCACTAAGGATGGGATAAATGCAGATCACTCATTCCGAGTATGGGTTACCATACTTGGCCACATGTCACGTCACTTTCACTTAAATAATTTAAAAGTCTATTTATGATTAATTTAATGTAAATCCTCTGACCACACTAAACCTAAAATCACTTATCAACCAGAGGCCATAAACAGAAGAAAATGGCCAGCTTTCTCCAGGTATTATAAATGGATGGATGATGCCGTTTTATTTCATAGAAAAACTGTGAGGTAACTCAAAGTTAAAAGTTCACATTAGCTGAAAAACAGTTCTGCAACCATTAACTACACAAGTTGAGGTTATGCGGTTAAGGAAGTGACTTTCATTTGGCACATTTATTTCTGCTGATCATCTGTGTAGCATCTGTGCACTCATTATTTATACCAGGCTTCTCATTTAAAAGTCGGCCTCAACATCTTGTAGGGCTGTTAAAGAGTGGACTTCTCCCAGACTGATTCATAGTTTTTTATTTTTCAGTATCACGCTGATTCAGATTCTTTACATACAGTTAATTTGTTAGTATTTGAGTTCATTTGTTACGGTCTACTGGGATTCAAACAAACAACCTTCAGTTCCTGATGATCAATTCAAACTGGCTGTTCAGCCCTGAATAAACAAGCAGATTAAACAAAGAAGAATCTTTAAGATTAAACATCACTTTAGATTTCATTTGTCTCTGAAGAAGCAACATGTGCAAAGCAATATTCTTTATATGAAAAAAGAAATCACACAAATATCTTTGCTCTTTTTGACCAGTGATCTTGTTGATTCAGATCAGTTTGCCAAGGAATCATTTTGACCATTCTCTAAAAACAATAAATAAATACATTATAAAATGTTTTCTGTGTGCGTAAGAGTCCTAGTGCCCAGATGTGAGAACATATGGTTCATCATTCAGTGACTGCGATGTTCTCCAATTCTTTCAGCTCTTCTATATCTGATGTCATAAACCACTATGGCAACGGTAGCCACGCCCACCACAGCAGAGATGACCAGTCGAATCACAGCTTCAGTAAAACTGTAACACTGAACAGAGTCTGAGCACAGAAAAAGAGGTTTTATTGAGAACCTGCACCAAAATTATGATAACTGACCAACACATCTTAATTGAAAGAAAAAAAAACATTTATTTGTTGTGTTTTTTATGACAAAATATTAATATCACCACTAACATACCTCCACATGTCTGGCAGAGTCCACTGATGTCCAGATGTCTCGTCTGGTTTCTGATGGGATTGTTGAGCACACAGCTGTAGGTGTTTTTAACCTGATATTCCACCTCCAGAGGTAGAGAGAGACTGATGCTGAGATCAGACACATTGATGCTGGACAATAAACTGTTCCCTTTGTACCAGGAGAGAGTCACATGACTCACATTCAACACTGAACACAGCAGCACACATTTTGACTCTGATGATGGAGAACATGTAGAGTATCTGGTGATGACAGGGATGGGAAGACGAGCTGGAAAACATGAGAGAATAAGGTTAAATAAATTACTGTACACTCTAGAAATATAGAGGCAAAAATAATAAAGACCTATCAACAGTATCTGTGGCCAGCTAATATCCTTTGAACTTATTGAAATATATAAGAGATTTCAAATGATTTATTGTGCAAATAAAAGGACACATTAAATTCAACTACTCACCGTAGACTGTAACATTGAATGATTCTACTGAGAATCGACTGCTCATTTGATAAAGTCCAGAGTCTGTGGTTCTGGTGTTCCTGATGGTCAGAGATCCAGTTTGATTGTCCATCTGTAGTCTGTCTCTGAATATCTCATTCTCATAATATCTAATATCACATGTCTCCTCATCATGCCGAATAACTCTAGCTATCCGATTACGTTCAGGTCCAAACCTCCAGTCTATATGACGCATATAACGCATATAATGCATATATGGCATCTTGGGAGTGTGTAGAGTGACAGAATCTCCCTCCATCACTGACACTATATTTACTCCATCTGTATAAAATACACCAAGACAACAAGATTAAAAAAAACAAAAAAACAAACAAACAATGAACTAAACCTGAAGCCATAAAAACATGTTTAACTTACCAATCAAATGCCACAAACAGAAGAAAATGAACGTGTGAAACATTTTTCTACAGTAGGAGATAAAAACACTATACAGATCCAAAAAGCCACAACAGAAATGTATCATAAATATACAACAAAATAAATAAATAAATAATCTACTGATGCTTTCAGTTGCCTATCTTAAAACTGTAGATACTGTGTCTAATGGATTAACTTTTCTGACCGTGAGAACATCTCCTTCACTTTCCCACTGCTATAAATGGTTGAATGTCAGTTCCTCAAACTCTGACAAGTCACATGTTACAGTCTATGACAATCAACTATCAGCACAACTAAATTTTATAGTAACCAGGGTTAATTTACTCCTGTTAACATCCATTTATTTATTCATTATTTCATTATTGTGTGCATTACATTTAAATGCTTGGGTCCAGAATATCAGTTACGTGTTGTTTACGTTCTTCATCAAGCAGTCCTTCATCCATAGACTACACACTCACACATATTGAGCTCATGCCATAAGGAAGTGACTTTGGCACATTTATTTCTGCTGACTATCTGTGTTGCTGTAGTCAGTGTTTTTGTCAGGCTTGTTTTTTAGCTTTCTGCATCATGGACCCGAAATCGCTTTGCTTAATTCAGTATTTTTTCATGCTTTTATTTTATATTGAATTATGTCCGCCTGACTGTAGCCTAATTAGCCTTTTTCACACTTCCGTGTTTCTGGCTTCCGGATTGGCGCTTGCAGGGTAAAAGTTTTTCCGGTAACAACAGCTGCCGTGCTCAAGTACAGGTCTCTGCAGAAAAGTAATGGGAGTTACCAGATCGGGGTGTTTTTACACCATGTTACCTGATTGGCTGACGTCATAGTGATGGTCGGTTTAGGGGTGGGGTTAGGTCAGGTGAATCATTTAGATTGCATGATTTAGAAACACCCAGCAGTTTGAAAAGTTAGTAAATATTTTAGGAAATTCGGTAGTAATTTAGCTAGACTTAAGAAAGCAGAAGAAAATAAGGTGGTGTCTAAAATTACAATACTTTCTTCT
>JAFVLL020003715.1:0-23201 GCA_021397915.2 Tor tambroides
ATATATATATATGTGTGTGTGTGTGTGTGTGAGTGAGTGAAATGACATACTATGTGTCATTTCCTGGATGATCCACAAGTGTTATATATATATATATATATATATATTAGGGCTGTAACGGTACGCGTACTGAAACGAAACGGTTTACATGGCAAATTCCAAATAGGAGTGATCATCCCTATCCCCTTGGTGTGGGTACTATGGAGTGAACAGGGCACATGCGTACCATACAAGAGATGTAATTTCCTCATTATCTGCAGCTGGGATGTTCCCGTGACAACGCAGCACGGTGTGCGTCAGCAGATGTCGCTGTTTTAATGGCATGGCATAAATGTCTTTTTAGTGTTGTTAGCATAACTGTTGCAAATGAACATACATTTTATATTTTAAAACATTTTTTTAAAGTTTTTTGCTATATAGTATATAAAATCCAATATGTATAAAACTTTTTAAAATATATATTTTTTTATGCCGGTGTCCGTCAGTGAATCTGCTGACGCACACCGTGCTGCATTGTCATGGGAACATCCCAGCTGCAGATAATGAGGAAATTACATCTCTCCCTTTACCAAGTGCATTCCAAATGACTACATATTGGCACGCACACGCCCTGTTCACTCCAAAGTACCCACACCAAGGGGATAGGGATGATCACTTCCATTTGGAATTTACCATGTGTTGCCGTTTTGGTTCGGTACGCATACCGTTACACCTCTAATATATATATACAGTTGTGCTCATAAGTTTACATACCCCTGCTATCCCTGCTCTCTCTCTGATGGATTTATTTTGTTTTAGAACCCTAACAATTGTCTGTTTTACTTGTATGGAGAGATCCTTTGACTGCATGATGTGGGTTCACAGCAACAGCTTCCAAATGCAAATGGCACACTTAGAATCAACTCAAGACTTTTTACCTGCTTAATTGATGTAGAAATAATGAAAAAATAGCCCACACCTGTCCATGAAACAGCTTTTGAATCAATTGTCCAATTACTTATGGTCCCTTGAAAAAGGGGTGGAGGAACATATTAAAGAGCTGTAATTCCTTAACCTTTATTGCTACTTCATTTCTTTCGGTTGTAACTTAGGGGGTGTTGACGTGACACAGCGTTTGAAAAACTAAAATATTTTTATGTGGTTGGCATTTTGGGGACCTGAAAAGTTACTAAAAATAATACTGTTATCGTCTCCATGTAAACTCAAAATTGAAACTCCATGTAAACTGGATAAATCTGAAAACACAAATCTGTGAAAATGGTGACATCACCAACTATTTTTCTGGCTTGCATAATGCACATGCATTTTCAGTTTTCGTGGATCCGTATGAACAGGGATCGTTTTAATAACACTGTCGGCTATATACGAATATTTAAAAAACAATGCAAAGGAAAAACTTTTCCATTTTTAGTACATTGTTTTTGTGTAAACATACCCTAAATCTCACAGCTGTGACTTTATTTCTGATAACTACAATATTACATTTCACAATTTTAACTTTCATAACCACAGTTTTAACTTTAAATCTCACCATATGATTTTATTTCTTATTTGATTTGATTTCACTATTATGTCTTTTATTTTTAACTCTGAAATGGCAGATACAGGAATGGGACTTCAGAGGCAGAAATGGGACTTCCATACAAAAACATACTAAATTAACTGACAGCCTTAGTCTTTTTCATGTTGTCTTCATGGGGCATGGCATTTTGTAGAAGGCCCCGGTACCTCTCTCAGCATGCGTTCATACATCAGCAGGATCTCGTTTGTTCCCTACATGCTTCATTGTGGGGATGCCAAGACACTCAGTAAAACAAAGCATCCTTACAGCACTTTCTTCAGAAATAATTAAACACTGCTCTCCTGGCTAAAAATACCAGTGTGCATTCTCCTGCTTGGCTGAGAAGCCATTCTTTCAGTCCTGTTATAATTATCAGCCTTCAAGTAATGTGGAGCATACTGTGCTTGTTATAGAGAGACTAGCAAGACATGCCATGCACTGTTTTATGAGGAACATTAATCATTTATTACTTGTGCTTAATTATTTACAGCTCACTGTAAACTATTATTCGAATTCTCCTCTGTTTTCGGTCTTTTATTATTAAGTATTTATTGGCCATGACATAAAAGGGTTTCACTGTGGATATACTGTAATCCCTCTGGAGCATATTAACATCAACATCATGTTAAAAGTGCAATGTTACTTTCTGAAACATATGTATGTTATTTTTAATCCTTTAGAAGGATTTCCCTGTTCCCCATTTAAGAAAAAAAGAAAAAAAGATTTACACTTTAGCACACTTTAAAAATAATAATAATAATAATAATAATAATAATAATAATATACTTGTGCAAACTGAGTGTAATGCTACAATTTAGTACATTTAAAATATATTAACTTTAAATGTAATATAAAATAAATAAAAATAAAGTTAAAATATAATCAAGTACTTTACATTAAGGATGGGAAGATTCCCTGATTCGCTCGGTGCATCAGCAGAAAAAGTTAACGATGCAATGCATCGGTTTAAAAAGTGCATCAGATACAAGTTGGCATTTGTATCGCAATGCATCGTTTCTAACATATTTGCATCGGTAAAAACCGATTTATTTATATATAATTACTAGTGGATGTGCTGCACTTTTATTGTTTAGAAAGTGACAAATATCTGTGACCAATATTTTATGTAGATTGATTTCTCCTCTCAGAACTGTTTCTCAAGTGCGTTCTCTCATCACCGTTGCGCGTTAATATGACAGACCTGAGGAAAAGCAGGGATTAAAGTCCAAAACCTTGATTGCACAGATACTATTTAAACTGAACTGAGCTGGACGATGACATCATTGAATTCAATAATGAAATGCCTTTAACTGAAAATTGAATATTTAATCTTGTCATTTTACATTATTGACACACTATTTTCCTATTTTGATATTGGAAAGTTGCTTTGACACAATCTGTCGCTATATAAATAAAGGTGACTTGACTTGACGAGTATATTTTTCATCTGTAAATGTGAAAGTCATGCAAATATGTCCATTTTGCTGTCAGGAGTGGGCTTACGCAAGTGGACGAGCGTTATTGCGTGCATGCGCTCTAAACAGACGGAGCGCAATAATTCTGAGCCAAATATGCAATATTTCAGTTGCGTTGCTGTCTATGGAGGGTCTGAGAGCTCTCCGATTTCATCAAAAACATCTTAATTTGTGTTCCGAAGATGAATGAAGGTCTTACGGGTTTGGAACGACGTGAGGGTAAGTAATTAATGACAGCATTTTCATATTGGGGTGAACTAACCCTTTAAGACTCTGCCACACACCCCTAAAACAGCTCATTCAAACACGCCCCCACATGTCTAAGTCATGGTGTGGAGAGATTTTCATAACACCGCCCAAATGTTTACGCAAAGAAAGGGGCCATGATTTTTATTCTCGCTGTAGTACTGTTGCTGCCGTCGGCGCCATGTCCTGTAGACGCTGTGTTTCATTGTGAAAGCGAAACTACTTTGTCTGGGCTTCCAAAAGAGGACACAGCTAGAAATCAGTGGTTAAGTTGTATTTACAGCACTGTTCCAGAACAGTTCAACCCAAATATTAGAGTGTGTGCGGCACAATTTACGGAGGACAATTTCCTGAACCTGGCAGGAGAGTAGCCTTGCTTGCAGGCTTGCACAAAGGCCGTTTCTATAAAGTGGGGCAATTCCAACTTTGCAAAGACAGTCTGGTGTTTCTGACTCACAGCCTGTAATTACGTTTCTGCTACTGACGATTCAAACGCGAGTTTTGACCTGTGTAGAGTAGTGCTTGTTGTTTGTCGTTTCTCTGATCACAAATGCAGATACGGTAATGTTTACACGTAAAAAGACAGTATAAGTCATTATAATCAGTAATTATGTCCCCACTGGATGCAACAAATGCCTCGTTTGTAATGGGTTTCATTGTTTTAGTCTCGTCGCGCCGAGACACAGCATCACAATACAGTGAGGGGCGTAACATTTCCGTCACACGCTTGAGGTATTCGGCCAATCACAACGCACTGGATAGCTGGCCAATCAGAGCACACCTCGCTTCTCAGAACAATGAGCTTTGTAAAAATCTACACGTTTCAGAAAGGTGGGGCATAGAGGAGTAACAATAATGTACAGTATATGGAAAATAATGTTTTTTTTTTTTTACTTT
This sequence comes from Tor tambroides, assembly GCA_021397915.2. Taxonomy (NCBI): domain Eukaryota; kingdom Metazoa; phylum Chordata; class Actinopteri; order Cypriniformes; family Cyprinidae; genus Tor; species Tor tambroides. The sequence continues at coordinate 4,180 of JAFVLL020003715.1, forward strand.
AAACCACATAAACACATTGCATTACACCAAATACACAAAATAATGTTCTTTTTAGCAATGTCATATGACCCCTTTAAAGAGCAATGTTAGATTGTAATGTTCTAATGCTATCGGTTCTAACTATAAAAGGTACAGCTGTTATAAAACCAGAGAGAAAGGCTGCATGGCTATGATAGTATGTGAGAGAGTCAGTGGTAATATCATTGCATTCCTATTGGTCAGTGTTAGAGGAGCTCAGCTTAGCCTGACAGTTTGCCTGCCCTGAACCAGGTTAGCTTTCCAGCATAAGTAGCCACAGTGACTGAGGTTGATCTTTGTTAAATTTGCTTTATGGAACCAAATCATTTGACAGCGAGACAGACTAACTGAAATAAGCTTGGCCTATTTGGTAAACTTGTTTTATGAAACAGGCCTTGAGGCGTTTGAAGTCAGAAGACACAAGTTAATTTATGATTTGCTGTCTGTTTGAACCACAGAAATAAAAGCGATCATATTTTTTCCATTGCATCCTATTGCAACGAATCGCATTGTGTTGAATTGAATCGAACTGAATTGAAATCAAATCGCACTGCATCGTAATAGGGGTGAATCGCATCGCATCGCTAGCTGCTTCATATGTATCTTCAATGTATCGTATCGTTGGCTATGTATCGAGATGCGTCTCGCATCGGCCTCAGTTATGGAGATGCACATCCCTACTTTACATATGCTTAGGTATGTTATTCAACACATCAAAATAATTGTAAATACATACAAAAAACACAACAAAATATTATTAAAACGATTAATTATGCTGTATTTACAGTATTACATAATGTATTTACTTTTAGTTTGACATTATTGCAAAGTGTATTTTGTTAGTGTACTTAAACATTTATGAAAGCGTATAATATTTTTTTGAATAATTTATGTAATAAAATAATTACTAATATATTACTAATAAAAGTTATGGTGTATGTGTGTGTGAGTGCTAAAGGCTAAAGCATTTAGCATTTCTCATAACTTTTACCAATTATTTAAACATGAGAATGTAGTTCTTAGCTGACCATTTAGAGCATATTAGTGTCAAGTGATATCATGTAATAAGGGCAATGCTATTTGACAAAACCCATGTCGTTACTTCAGTTTCTATTACCAAAACATCAGACGTTTGTTCAGATTAGGATGTTAATCATGTCATTTCTTCCTCTGTGCTCTCCAGTGGAGTGGCCCTCTACCAACAAAATAACAGTTAAATATCACGCATGCAGAAGTCTGATTGCTTTCCCCGCGTACATTCTGTTCAAAATGTCAGCCCCAGCTTCCACTAAACTCTAATCAGGGCTTTAGAAGAACACAAATGCAATAAAGCTACAGCATTTAGCTTCAATTAACATCCAGGCTCTTTGAAAATGGCGATAGAAAATGGCATTTAAATTGGATAATGAATGATTAAAGCATCTTGCCATGCAAGTGGTTATTTGTATTGAGCGATATGCCAAAGTTTGTGCCTTGGAGATATAAAAATTAGCTTTGTTTGAGAGCTAGTAATGCAACTGAAGGAAGCACAACACTCAGATTAAGAGAGTGATGACCTTTAAAACCCGCAATGCAATTTGCTACATATCTTTTTTTAACCTAAGGTTTTGGGAGGCAACAAAACTGGACATTCACATTTGGCAGCTGGACACAGAATAGATAACACAGTCTTGCTGTGCAATAATTCTGATATCTGTTTGTCTGTTTGTGGTTTAAGGATCAATTATAGTGCATGAAGAAATGTCTGTCTGGTATGTATCTTTAAGCATGAATTCCAGGCTTTTGGCATAAATACAAAGTTCTGTCATGAAAGTCTAGATGTCACACTCTGATAGGTCCTTAACTCAGTCTGCTAGTAATCACACTGTTACCTACATATGGCAGCTGATTGATAAAATATAGTAGCAATGTCAATTCAATTTTTCCTTAAATTTACATGTGATGAGCTTGAATTGTTCATGTGAGTTTTACAAGTAACTTTTCCATAAGCTGAGGTAAATAACAGGTAAAAAACAGAAAATAAAATAATACAGTAAACATCAATTTAACAACATATGTTGTAAAATAAAATTACATACATAATTGTTAAGAAAAAATGAAGAAATGAAAAAAACAAAATTTGAGAGGTCAGAGAATTCTGGGATAATCAATTTTCTGTTTTTTTGTTTTGTTTTGTTTTGTTTTGTTTTTTGTTGTTGTTGTTTTTTTCAACCTTCCAAAATGGTACAGTATATTACTGAAAAATTACATGAAATGTCCCATTTGATCCATCACAATATTTCACCATATGACAACTGTTAACCAATAAACAGGTGTTTACTGTAGAGTTTTTAGAATTTTTACAGTGTAAGATAAAATAAAATGATAAGGTCTTTTGTTTACATCTCAAAGTAATTCATTTTCAGTCAATTCAATTTCTGCTTGTTGCTGTATTGGTCAAAGTGGGCATTACTATTGCTGGTTCCCATAATGATCATAAATGCAATGTACTGCTGGAGAAGGATTCAGGGAAAATAAATAAATAAAATCAAATAAAATTAAATAAAATAATAAAATAAAATGAAATAAAATAAAATAAAATAAATGCACACATCATTGACATTGAATGGCTGCTTTGTTGAGATGGTCCTCACTGCAGAACACAAGATCCAGGAGGTGTGGTTGGATCTAGATCCAACTCCTCCCACCTTACATTTTTTTTATTTTTGATTTAATTCATTATTTGAAAGAGACAATAGACAGTCAGAAAACTGCCCCAGAATTAGCTACAGAGCTAAATTTCATCTGCTGTCCCTGGGCAGGAAAATACAAAACAAATTATGTGACAAAATCTTCAGTATAATACCATGTACAGTAAAATCCCCCCAAAATTTAACAGATAAAAAAATATAACCCCCACATAGAAACTACAATCCAAATTTCTACAAAATATCCCCTATAAATACTACAAAACATCATCCTACAAACAATTATAAACATTTTACAACTCACCAAAGTTTTATTCAAAATACAGAAATACTCAATGGTCACACACCTGACTCGTCTTTAACCATATTTTCAAATGTAGCTTAAATTGTGCTAAGGTAGAACACTGTCTTATATTAATTGGTAAATTATTCCAGTTATTAACAGCCCTTACAGAGAAAGCTAAACAACCAAAATCAGTAACTCTAAAATTCACTGCACAATCACCTCTAGACGACGCTCTAATTTGTCTTATATTTTCAGTACAAGAGAAAACAAATTCCTTCAAGGGTGAAGGTGCAAGATTGTTAACAATTTTGTACATTAAACAACAATTATAAAACACAATGAAATTGTCAAAAGTAAAAAAAAATATACTTATTAATAATCAGACAATGATGATACCTATAAGGTTTCTTGTCGAATACTTTCAGAGCACATTTATACAAAATATATAAAGGTCTAAGAGTAGATTTTGTTGCTTGCGACCATGAAGTAATACAATAAGAGAAGTGAGAAAAGATCAAAGAATTCAAAAAAATTCTTGAAACTTCTATTGAAAGTTGACTCCATATAAATTTAAAATTTCTAAGTTGAGGTGTCACTGCACAGACTATTTTTCGAACATGCTTTTCAAATCAGAATCTAAAATAACTCCAAGATACTTAAAATCTGGTACAATTTGTAATTTTTCACCATTAACTAATATATCTGTTTGGACCTCCTTCTTTTTAATTTTAAAATACATACATGCACTTTTAAGAACATTTAATGTTAAGCAGCACTGAGTAAACCAATCTAAAATTTTTGTCATTGCGATAGATAATTTTTGTGCCACCTTTTCTTTTGTTTTTTCATGTACATAAATCACAGTGTCATCAGCGTACATTTGAATATGTACATCAGGACAAACATCTGGAAAATCATTCAAATACAAACTAAAGAGTAATGGCCCTAGGGTTGACCCCTGAGGAACCCCTGTGGGACAATCTCTTAATGAAGATATGTATGTATTAATCCGGGTACACTGTTTCCTTGATATAAGATAAGACTCAATCCATTTTATTGTATCTTCAGAAAAATTAAAATGTGATAATTTAGATAATAAAATATTGTGATTTATTGTATCGAATGTCTTTTGTAGATCAAGGAACACAGCACCCACCACCCCACCCTTATCTAATTTTAACCGAATTTGCTCGGTAAAATAACATACAGCAGTTTCTGTCAAATGCTGTTTACGAAACCCAAATTGCATAGGACACAATAAATTATTTTGTATATCTACGAAATTCATAATTTGCTCAGTTACTACTTTTTCTACTATTTTAGACACTACTGATAGAATTGAAATCGGCCTATAATTTACCACATTAGTTGGATCACCTGTCTTAAAAACTGGGTAACTAACATTGTTTTCCAACAACTGGGGAATGTAGATTGTCTAATTGATAAATTCACAAAATGAGTAATTGGTGCTAAAAAGATATCACTATTATTCTTTAAAAAAAATTACAGTCTTAACCATCTATATCTTCGGCATTGGAATTTTTAAAATCTTTTATAGTATCCTGAATTATACACTCTGTAACTGTTGTCAAATGAAATACAGGTTTTACTAAATTCACTGAATTAATTTATGTCTTACTCCAAATTTATCACTCAAATTTTGAACTGAGTCAACGAAGTAATTATTAAATACATCAGCAATTTGATCAGGTTTATCAATTTTACTTCCTTTAAAATCCAATTCTAAACATTTATTACATGATTTAATTTCTTTATCAATTTATTAATAGTTTGCCATACCCTTTTACTATTGCCTTTAGCCTCATTTAGAATATTAACAAAAAATTGTGCCTTAGCCTGCCGTAATGTCTTAACTACCTTATTTCTTAAACTATTAAAAAGAAGTCGATCTGGTTGCAAACCAGATTTTATAGCTTTTTTTAAAGCAGTATCACGCTTTTTCATAAGCACTCATACCTGTTCATTAATCCATGATAAATTATTCCTTCTAGACTTATTTCCAACTAGTTTTGTATATTTATTCCTTACATTTTTTAGCTCCTCTATAAATATTCTATGTGCAGTTTCCAGGTTTTCAGAAAATAAAAGTGATTGCCAATCAATTTGTCCAAGCTCTTCTTCAAAAGCACTCATATCCTTTTTTGGTATTCTATATGAATAATTCTGGTTACTCTGGTTAGTATTATGATGATATACAAATCTATTCTTATTCAGCTTCCTAGAAACAAGTATTAAATTGTGATCTGATGTTCCAGTTAAAAGATTAAAAGTTTTTATAATTCTGTCTGGTTTATTAGTAAAGATAAGATCTAATAAGGTTCCAGAAGTAGCTGTAATTCGTGTAGGGCCCTCAACCAATTGTGTAAAATCATGTAATTTAGTTATTTCCTTCAGTTTCTTTTTGGTCGTTTTATCAGACCAGTTGAGATTGAAATCCCCCAAAACAATACACTCTTTACTTATCTCAATTTCTTTAAAAAGTTTTCTAAAGTGATCATAAAATGAAATATCAGATGAAGGGGGCCTATAAACTGCAAGAACTGTGAAAGACATTTGAGAAGATAAAGTAATTAAAACAGCAATACATTCAAAATCATTTGAACATTCAAGATGAACTTGTTTACTTATAAAATGATCTTTTTATATTTAAAAAGATATTATATATACCTAAATTATTTACCTAAACCTACCCGTCTCCACCCCCTGATCCCTAACCCCACCCATCCCCGCCCCTAAACCTACCCATCTCCACCCCTAAACCTACCAATCTCCACTCCCTAGATGTGGATCCAACCCCGCCCCCTGGATCTTTGTTCTGCAGTGAGGGGCTACTGGCTTTGTTGCTGCAAACCACTGTGTGAACATTCCTTGAGGCAACTGTTGGTAATGCAACAAATGTTGAGAGTTTTATGCGAATGGTCTTTCCTTTCTGACAGCCATACATGCAGCACAGAGGCCATGTTATGTGCTGATTCCCATGCACAATCAAAAGAAATAAAATTCTGAGAGTCATGACAACAGCAGAGTAGCACTGGTACAAAATAACAAGTCTAATAATAAATCCAAAATTAACTACAATTATTTAATTTATTTTGTATTATGTGTACACCTTTTATGGATACTTATTTATTTATTGCATTTGCAGAGTAAGTTGCACTACAGAACTGGAGAACTGTTCTATTATATACTTGTATATGACTGGAATAAATTTAATTTGCCATGGCTTGAAAATATAATTTCTGTCTTATTCTGTTGCCTCAAGCACTACAATTTCATTCTAAAATGTAAACTGACTTTTTACCATTATAAACATCATTATAAGCAGTATACTTCTCTCTTCTAAATGATTATTTCGCCACAACTTGTGCTAATACACACTAAAGTGTGTGATTTTTGTATGAGAGCGGACTGTAACCCATCAAAACAAAGACAGATATTTAAAAGGTCAATATTTCTGGAAGCATATCACAAATATCCCCAAACATGCTCGGCAGGAGGTCACAGGAGGTCGTCCTTCAAATTCCAACATCCTGGGAATTCCAAATGCAGATGCTCTGTGTCCTACATTTCCTCCCAGCAGAAAGATACCTGTCACTTAAATACCATACTCAGGGTTAATCGTACCTCAAGGCCAACGCTTCTATTGATTTCACACCACTCCTCTTCAATAAATCCCCTCATGCTAAAACTCACTCAAAGCGACTGAATAAAGATCTTGGCTGCTGTCCTGAAGAGAGAGAGCTGTGGACGGCTTGACTGAAATTTTCTTTCTCGCCAGTCTGCTACAGTTTGATTTATTACCCCTGGTCTCCCTTCCTTTTTATCACCCACCTCCCCCATGCAATCTTATCCCAGCGGCTTAACTGTATTTGTTTGGAGCCCATCTGTACAGCCGCTCGACGCACTCTCTTTGCCTCTTGTCCATATGAATCTAGTGAGCTGACTGCGCTCTTGCAGGCGAGGTATCAAGAACGCCATAATTAGGTACTCTCTATTGTTTTCCTCACCTGCTCTTAGCTGACATATGCCTGCAAAAGGGTGTTTGGGCTGTTCTGATTAAAAAAGGTTAAGAGGAAGGGACAAGAGAGGTACAGCAAAACGCACTTCAGAAAGGGTACTACTAAATTTGAGAGGGTGAGAAGGTGGCATCACATGGAGATACTGAACCTCTCCATTATTTACTAAAACACTGCTTTGTCAATAATAATGCTATTTCCATTATTATTGAGAAAGCTTTCTTCTAGTAAAAGACAAATACATGAGACTCAGTAGCAAATTCCAGCTATGTACATGAACTAGATTCTGAAGAAAATGTGCTAGGGTGCTAAAGTGTGGTTTGGTGGTTACTATGGGATGCTGAGTGGTTGCTAGGAGATAGCTCAAGTCAAAAGAGCCCACCCACAAGTCCCTGTAATAGTTGTATCATAATTCAATGGAATGTATCATTATGTCTCATAATAGACATATCAATGTTGGGTTCGAGTCCTTGTCGAGTCCTAGTTTTTAATCAATTGAGTTTAAGTGTGAGACGTTTATTAATGTATTTTTATATTAATTTTATGTTGTTACTTTTTTTATTTTATATTACACATGACATGGATTCATCTGTACTGTACTTCTATATTCGTCTGAAAAATTTCTGCGTCCAAAATATCCAAGTCCGAGTCCACCTGAGTCCACCCGAGTCCGTCTAAGTCCAAGTTCATTCACAATTGCAGTCTGAGTCTGAGTCCAAGTCCAAGTCCCAGTCCCGAGTCCAATTATCCAACTGCGGATAGTTACAGAAGTAGTCAAAACAGCTTTCACATTAATTCTATTTACTGTACAAATTTAGAGCTTTTACATTGGATCAGTAAAGGTAACCTTATATGTCTAAACATTACTACAGATAGCTAGGTCTAGCCTTAAAGGGACAGTTCACACAAAATTGAAAACATTTACTCACACTCATGTTGTTTCACATCTGTATGACTTATTTGCTTCTGCAGAACACGAAAGAAGATATTTTAAAAAGAAATTAAAAATTTAAATTTTAGTTCACTCAATAAAAGTCAAAAATTGAAAGGTTCTTCAAATGTTCCTCTTCAAAAAAAAAAAAAAAAAAAAAGACACCTTATTCAAAATATCTTTGTTCCTAACCCTATATGAGCAATAGCAAACCCCTAATAAGACTGAAGAATGCCAGAACATAGCAAGTCATTAAGTTTTCCTTTTGTTTTGCCTGAAAACTTTGTCTAAATGGAGATCGCCGATGTATTATCATATACAGGATATAATTGGGGTGAAAAAAAGCTAATTTATGGACTGAATAATGCAAAATAACAGAAATACACCCATAAAGCCTGGATGCTACACTGTTTTGCTCAGTATGGAACATGCAAATGAGGTCAATGTATAAATAGCAGTGGTATCCCTGCTGTCCCCTTTCCACATAATTATGGGGACAAACGCAAAGCTCATTTAGTGGCAACAGTCCTAATGAACCGCAAAGCTTCTTAAGCAAGAATTAAGAGTCCAGACACTTTTTAACCTTGATCTGTCAATTGACACATCGAGCATGAACTCACAACTTTTAATTTTATATCTCAATATGAAGCATAATTTGAAGACATGGGCTGGTAAATGTATTTCAGGTTGCACATAATCTTCAGAAAGATTAATTTTAATGCTTAATTTTGTCAAAACAAGATAAATGACAGCATACACACCTCCCGTGTTTTATTTAATGAAGTCTTATAACTGTCATTTGCAGCTTAGGCTCATTGGAAAAATGGCTATGAATATAACTATGGATCTGTGAGACCTAAGGATGACCGTCAATGCAGTCTTAATAAAAGGATCCTCTTTGTTCCCCCTTATCCTGAGACTTCATGTCAGGGGTGTAAAATTCAGTTCCTGGAGAGCCACTGTCCTGCAGAGTTTGGCTCCAACCCTAATTAAACACTCCTGAACCAGCTAATCAAGGTCTTCAGGATTACTAAAGACTTCCAGGCAGGTGTTTTGGGGCTGATGGGAGCTACACTCTGCTGTACAGTAGCCCTCGGAAAGTGCAACAAAAAAATTTACTTTTTACGGAGGCTCAGACTTTTTGGGGTTACACAGAGGGTTATGTTAATGTTTTATCATGCCTGTATTGTTTTGCTGTATGGCATAGCGGCTTGGTTTGGTAACCTGACACTCACCCTTAGATCTCAGGTGAACCGCTTGGTGCATACTGCAATGAAGGTGGTTGGTTTGGGGGTTTATCTGCCTTTACAATCTACTTTTAGCAAAATTGTTTTCAGCCAGGCAAAGAAAATGACTTTGGACCCTTGTCATGTGCTGTACGCAGAAATTGAACTGCTTCCATCTGGTCGGCGTTACCGCACTCCAAGGTTCAGATACAAACGCTATAAAATTATTTTGTTCCTTTGGCGACAGGACTGTTAAATTCTAATGTGAAAGACATAAGGACATGATTGCTTACAAATGCAGGGATCTTGTTATGTGGTCTGTCTGTATTGCCCAAAACAATTTTCCCTTATGAGGGACAAATAAAGTAAACTAACTAACTCCAGGACCAGAGTTTGACACATGTGTCTTATGTAGACAAAGTCATGCCCATGGCCCTCTGAGGTGAAACTTACAGTGATAAAAATGGAGTGAACTTCCGGTTGATCCTCTTACATTCCAGTATTCTGAGCACCAAGAAAAGGTCTAAATAGGCTGACTTGTACCAAAAGGGTTGAGAGGAACAGAAGAATCTGCATTATCTACACCTCACTGGGCAACAGACATCAGAACTGCAGTGCTTACAGGTGTTGCACAGGTCACATTAACTTCCACAGGAACTCCCATCAGTGCAGCCCCTGAAGTAGCTACATTTCTTGTAGAGTGGGCTGATTGTCCAGAGGGGCATGGCAGAACAGGCGGCTCAGGGAGCCATGGCTGAACAGGCAGCTTAGGGATCCATGGCGGAGCATGCAGTCCAGGGGGCCATGGCGGAACAGGTGGTCCAGGAGGCCATGGTGAGGCGGCCTCCGTGGCCTTGGCATCAGAACTCGGCCCGGCCCCTACGGCCGGAGACATATAGCCCCCACCTAAAAAAAAAATTCTTGGGGAAAATTCCGGGTTCCCTGGCTTGGACAGGCTCTGGGCTGGGTTCAGAAGTCCTCCCTGGGCTTCACTTGGGAACATAAGTCCTCTCCGGGCTGCACTCGGGATCTGCGTCCCTCCCTGGGCCAGACGTGGGAACAACAGCCCTCCCTGGGCTTGACTCGGGGTCTGTGACACGGAAGCAGGAGCCCTCTCTGGGCTGCACTCGGGATCTGAGGCCCTCCCTGGGCTTGACTCGGGATCTGTGGCCCTCACAGAAGCCCTCTCTGGGCCGAACTTGGGAACGGAAGCCCTCTCTGGGCCATACTTGGGAACGAAAGCCCTCTCTGGGCTGAACTTGGGAACAGAACCCCTCACTCGACTCTGGTCAGGGGCTAGAGCCATCTCTCAACTCTGGTCAGGGGCTAGAGCTAACAGTCCTTTCCTCCACATCTTTTGGGCTGAGGTTAAGGAGATTGCTGCTGTCATCATAGGGCTTAGAAGTGGAGCGGCCGGCGGGCTTGACAGTGGGGCAGCCACTGTTTCTGGGCTGAGGACTGGAGAGGAACTTGGGAGAACTCAGGGAAGCGCAGGTGGAAAGAAGGGAGCAGGCTCGTTGGAACGGAATGTGAATTTTAGCGCTGACCTGAGAGATTAGAATGTGGGGTCAGGAACTTTGGCACTGTTAGAAGTCCATTTTCAAGCTTGGGGGAACACGGGAAGAAATGGGTGATCGGAACCATTGGTTAGGCATGTGGAGGGTCCCAGCATGGGGTGAGCTGGAGAGGCACGGTGTGTTTCAGTGGGGGCTGGATGAGGATGGTTCACAATTTCCTTAACAACTTCTACTTCAAAATTGGAACCATTTAAATAAAGGATGAGATTAATCAACTCGATCAAAGAGAATTCACATGTAGAAAGATTACAGCGGATCGTTTCCTCATCCAGACCCAACTGAAAACAAGCACCGAGTGAAGCATCGTGCCAGCTCACCCGATGGGAAAGCTCGAGGAATTCCTCCACATACCTTTCCAAAGGCCGACCACCCTGCCGCAGGCACCACAGCTGGTCTTCAGCCCAGTTTGCGTTATTTGGTCCGGTCATCTGTCACGGTGTTGCAGGAAGGAAGGCAAAGACAGGAGGTGCAGTTCAAACTCACTTCATTTAATGCACAAACTTAGAACATGGGCAGAATGACGAGGGAAAATACAACATAACATAACGATGACCGGACAAATAAAGACTGAACAGACTGGGGCTTGAATACATAGACAAATGAGGGTAATAAACTAGACACGGGTGAATACAATGAGACAATAAAACCAGAGGGAAAACTAGGTCACGGAGCACATGGGGGGAAAAACACACATAGAACGTCGAGGGGCATGACAGCTGCCATACAGATCTAATATAAAAATGCAATTTCTTTCCCAGCTGTTTACCTTCAAAAACATAACCGAGTTTTTTGTAACATAACTGTGTTTTTAACATAAACTTGTGTGTATTCGACAGTTAACAGTTTGAACCTGTTAACCCGCACCAGGGCGATCTCGCACCGAACGCTCTTTGTTTGCACATGTCATTGTTTAGGAATAGAATAAATGAAACGGGACAAAGTTAATCTTGACAAACTATATATCATTCTGAAGGTCTAAGCCTCAAGCATCGACGATAGATCATTCTGTTTTTCGATGGAAAGCTTATAAGGAATGTATTTGCTAAATTTGTGTAAGTAGTACACATCAAAACATCCATAATAAAAAAGCAGTACGTACCATTATCATTATAATAACGAGTCACAAACGCGTCCACTGCTGAAATCCCGGTTTAGTTAGAAAGATAAGAGTCCATAGAACAACATCCCATAGAGCACTTTTAGTCCAGCGAAACAATAACGTTGTAATTTGGATCGATATTCCTTTGTTTACGTTTCATTTCTTCGGGAGAGTTATTGTTTGTGTCCTTTATGGAATAAATTATGCTCAAAAACAGCGTCTTGGTGGTAAAAAAACAACATGGTTTTGTAGCATACAGTGTTACAAACAGAATGAGACCATCCACTGAAAAAAAAAGTCAAAGATCCTCGGAATATAGTTTATTTGAATTTGGCGCTCTCTCGTGACAGTGTGTGACGCACGCTGTGACGAAGCTGTCATCTGAGGGGGGCGTAACTTAGCGATCGCCTTTTTGCACAAATAACTCTTTCTTTTTTTTCTTCAACATTTTTCATATATGTGTGTGTGTGTTGTGGGGAATGTGGCTGTATCTGCATAATTACCATCTGTATTGTGCACATCAGCGTGTGATTACCGGCTGTATGACAGGTATCGAATGCTGTCAATGACTGGCTGTTATTGAGTATATAGCCCATTATTATCATGATTAGAATCTTTATGGAGGCACATCAGCGTGTGATTACCGACTGTATGACCATGTGTGGCAATATCAGTTTATGTCTGGCAATCGGAGTATATACTTGAGTATGTACTACATACAAAGCAATTTTTTTTTCCTTTTTTATTACTCAAATAATTATTTTTGTATTTTTTAGTGTTCAAATCACTTATATGGTGTCTAAAATTCTGTCTATTATTTTATAATTGAAAAACTATGCAGGAATATTTATAATGACTAAAATAGTTTGTATAATTCTGCGAGAAATATATATAACGAGAAATATTCTCAGAAGAATGATTGCAGGAATCTCATTTTTCATGGTATCTTCTTCAAATTAAATGAGACACATGACTTTCAACCCATTACTTTTCTGGATTGTTCCAGGACTTATTTCATGTATTTGTATATGAAATAAAAAAAAAAACATTCAGTGTGGAAAAACATTTTTCAAGGCACGTCGGTGTCTATAACTTTTTATCTTTTTGAGCATTATCAACTCTGGATGATGGATAGTAAAGCCTAGAGTGTCTTCTTTCCAAAGATACCTAAATTGTGCATAGCACACTGTTGTCAGGAACTTTAACCATTTTAATTTAGGTAGGTCATTTTCACCTGTGAGGCCCAAAATGGGGAGTGCTGGCTAACAGGTTAAGCACAATAAGACATGAAAGAGAACTTAGTTTAGTACTCACATGCCATATAACAGCCAATTTCTATGCACATGCTAAAGATTTGTGCGCTCAGAAAACTGTATATCAGAAGTTTAAACTAAAATTGTTGAAAACGCGTGATTTCAGTGAGATAGACATGATAATCAAAACCAAACAGGTGTTTTTTTAGCAGAGTATCTGAGGAGCAAGCTGAAAAGGGGAGCAGCAGCTCTTTGCATTGAAAACAGCACGTTTCTGCTTTCACTCAAAATAGGATTTTTCAAAATGATATAATAAATGATCTGTGAGGTACTTTGAGCTGAAACTTCACAAACACATTCTGGGGATACCTGAGACTTATATTACATATTGTAAAAAGGGGCATAATAGGTTTCCTTTAACCAACCAATGTGACAACCGCTGAACTAGAGTTGAAATCAAACCACCTCCAGTAATTGATTCACAAACTGGGGATTAAACACCTTTGGTAAAAAGGAAGGTTTAGGCCAAAGTGACACCCCATGATATCTACCTTCCACCATAAACGGTCTTCATAAGCACGGTTTCCATCCAACGAGTCAAAGAGAACAAAATCTGGCACTTAATATCACTAAGAAAAGTAGGAAAAGCCACTGAAAATAATAATTTTCATATATAATAAATCACTTGCGCCTCAGAGCGAGCAGACAAAACACAATAAATATGGTCATTGCTTTCAGAGGTGGATGTCTATTTGGGAACACAGTTGTGTAAGACAGTTCTGGGAGGCAATAATACAGAAATACTTTCATGCCAGAATTTGCTCGGGCATTTAAAAATGACCATAACAACATTTCAGATGCTGTACAACAAGATCGGTCCGCTGGTTAGTCAGGTTATGCCGTCCCATAGCGGAAATTCACATGACTTTTTTGATGCGCATGGAGGCATTTCTATTTATTAAACTTAGATGGCAATAGGCTCATATGGGGACTTGAAAGAAAGTCCAATATGAGAGGCAAGTCCCAGTTTGGTTCCTGCAATATGTAGCATGGATGTGCTTGCTTCAGACACACTAAAGGATGCCGACCCAATGGCAAGCCATTGGCCCCTTTAATAAAATGCAAAAATAGATGAGGCATAAACCCTAATTGTGCTGGCTACATTGCCTTGATCCAACTGAGACTGCAGAAAGTGAAGTACAAGTGGCACAGAACAGACTACTGGGTCTGAAAAGATTCTCCACCTTAGGGAGTAATTAGCTTGAATAAGTGGAGCTCTTGCATTGGTCAGTGTGTCACATACAGCAACCCTGTCGTAACCAGAGGTGTCAAGTAACGAAGTACAAATACTTCATTACCTTACTTAAGTAGAAATTTTGGGTATCTATACTTTACTGGAGTAATTATTTTTCAGCCGACTTTTTACTTCTACTCCTTACATTTTCACGCAATTATCTGTACTTTCTACTCCTTACATTTTAAAAATAGCCTCGTTACTCCTATTTCATTTCGGCTTGTTTTCATTCCGGCTTGTCATCTTTCAAAAAAAAAAAAAAAAACTATCCAGATAAATCGCGCCATCCGGATAGAGTGAATTTGATTGTGGTTGGATGAGAAGTATAAACATATACCATTCCGACACCCTATTGGTTTGTACCCGATCCATCGCACCTGCACATGACACAAATCACGTCACACTCCAGCAAGGACATAGCCAGTGGCTATGTTTCCATCCAAAGATTCGAATTAAATTTATGCGCAAAACTGGAATATCGCATAAAACATATGCGAATAAAGCACCGTTTCCATCCAACGAGTCAAAGAGAACAAAATCGTCACTTCCTGGTAAACTGTGGCACTAAATATTACTAAGAATATAGTAGAAGCCACTGAATATAATAATTTTCATATATGACATAAATTACTTGCGCCTCAGAGCGAGCAGACGAGACACAATAAATGCGGTTATTACTTTCGGAGGCGGATGCTGCTGTTTGGGAACGCAATCGTGTAAGACAATTATACAGAAATACTTTGACGACAGACTTTGCTCAGGCTTTTCAGAATGACCATAACAACATTTCAGATGCTGTGGAACGAGATCAGTCCGCTGGTTAGTAAAGTTATCCCGTCCCATTGCGCAAAGTCACATGACTTTTTCGATGCGCATGGAGGAATTTATTCGGTAAATGTGTTTCCATCGTAGTTTATGCGCATTTTTTCTTATCGGATAAAAAATGTATCCTACTCAAATGTGCGCATAAGTTTTTTATGCGCATTTTTAAAATTTATGCGCATCTTGGCGTTTCCATCCAGCGTTTTTTATGCGATATTCCAAAATGCGCATAAAAAAGGTGGAAGGAAACGCAGCTAGTGTTGGGGTCGTTACGCAAAAAAGATTATTTCTTAAAAGTTATTATTTCTCCACTACTGGCTCATTTATCAAACGGGTGCTTTCTCTTCGTCCTCCGCAAATTAAGCTACAGTAGGTAGTTCGGTAGAGAGACGTTTGAATAAATTAGCGTTTGCGATTGACAACGCGATTGACAATGTTGTGATAAGTAGGCTATTCTAACTTTGTAACTCGTTACCCCCAACACTGGACATAGCAGACGTATGTAGCCAAGTACGAAGATGTCCGTGGCAGAGACTCAAGAAGAGAACTCGAGCGAAATGTCCCAACCAAGCACCATTCATTCATTTTGACAGCACTAATATTTATTGTATATAGACAACCATACAAGGGTAATTGTTACTAAGCCTGCCCTGGATACACCAATTTTCTTGTCCGTTGCCCTCACAGATTCCTGCAGCTAAGCTTGGATGTACATTTACATTCCAATAAAGGTTATTGATGACATGCCTCTGAAGTTTGACTTTTTGCACCATTACAATACTTATAGGCAACTAGTCATCATATCTTCCGCTCCATGGCTGCGTTAATGTAATTGGTGCACATATATGGTTTTTTTAATGTATTTGCATTGTACTAAAATGCGTTCATTTTCAATGGGCATATATGCGGCTGAAACAGGTAGCCTAGTGCATCCCAAATTTTTCAACATTAACATTTTAATATAACATTATAGTCATTATGGCCTTTAGCAAAATGTTTTTTGAGGAGGTGGAGTAGTGCACAATAGGCCCCTGTGGCGCGGCCTGAGCTTTTGTCCTTATGGCATTTTTTTCCTTACATTACTTTTACTTTTATACTTTAAGTAGTTTTGAAACCAGTACTTTTACACTTTTACTTGAGTAAAAAGCTTGAGTTGATACTTCAACTTCTACAGAAGTCATTTTAAATCCTAGTATCTATACTTCTACCTGAGTAATGAATGTGAATACTTTTGACACCAGTGGTCGTAACAAAGTTCATAATTATGGGAAGGCAGGAACCAGCAGATGTTTAACAAATATAATAATAAAATAAACAACAAAAGTAAAGTGACGGCCCCTCACAGACTGCTGCATCAACATAAACAAAACAACAACATAAATAGTCTTGTCCTGGTCCTCTCTTGACCTTCACTGTCATTACTCCTACTTTTATCCTTCCGGAGCTCCTCCGTGGGACTCGAGACTGGTATGTAGCACAGGTGACCATTATTATCATTTACTCCACTCCCTCCATTCCTACGGCTCTCAGGCCTGCCCCGCTTGTCACACCTGTTCAGGTAAATCAGCTAAACCAGGTCTGGAAACCATGGCCTTCCTGGTCAGCGTGGAGCTACAAGTTGAACTGTGTAATGATAAGAGGAAAAGGAGAGATGCATACAATAAACCTGCTGGTCACTCTTGTGACAGAGCATCTAGGACAAAGCTGTCCTCCTGTACCATGAGAGAGTACCATTCCCGGCAATGGGATGTTTCCCTGCATGCAAAAATACTTACCTGAGCTTCTCTGTATCAAGCCCAAATTTATGCCACTACATCTAGGTGCAAGCTCCATACTCCCAGAAGTGGCCCTGTCCTGGACGGAATGTCAGCCACCCTTTTCACCACTCTTGTGATGTGAATCACTTGTAAAGAGGTCAGTCTGTGTCACATCCATGTCAGTAGCTACTTTGCCACCTGAGGACAGCGTAGCAACTTCTTCCACCCTGGTAATGTATATGGTACCCTGCCTAGGGTGCTGTCAGTTCCTACCAGTACAGTACATGCTTTTGGCATATGAACAATAGCAAACCCCTGAAAGCAAGATGAACTACAGTTTGAGCATATGCTCATGTGCTACTCACTGACCTGTCCTCCGAGACTGCTCCCCAGCCTATCGGTGATGCATCTGATCACTAATCTTCTGGGAGGAAAATTTCACATTGACATTCCTCCGAGAAGAAAGTCCCTGTCTCTCTAGGGGAACAAGGCCTGCATGAAGGACTACGTGATCAACAGCCTGACCTCCCTGTCCTTTTTTGGATGGAGATGAAAAGGATTTAACCATCACTGTATGGGACATGCCCTCAGCAGACCCAAGAGAATCACCACTGTTGCTGCTGCAATTAATACAAGCAGTATGATTGAACATGGACCATTAACCAATCATCCAAATATGGCAGTATTTTAATACGCCATAACTAAATGGTCTTAAACAGCCAAGACCACCCAATTAAATACTGTCCGTAAGGAAAGACACTGAATGGTAGAACCCGAAAACGGAAAACTTAACCTTGTAGAGCAAAGCTGAAAAAGGGTCTGTGTGTTGGACAAATCGGGTTTGTGGAAATATACATCCTTCAAACTGAGGGATGTAAACCAGTCTCCAGCATTTATCTACTGCATTACTATTTTTGTGTGAACCCGTGGTACCCGTTAGTTACTGTGCACAAAACCCATTGGTCTGACACCTCTTCCTCCCAAATGACCTGAGAAAGCTGGGAGGAACAATCAATTGGTAGCCCCTGACCCCTATGCAGGACCACTGTTGCGGCCTGCACCACTGTCTGAGTTCTTCTGCTGATCTCTCCCTCAATGTAATGGAGCACTCATCTCTGTCCAGCACATCTAGTGAACCTGGATAAGAGACTTGACTAGACATTACTGGCAAATTCATTAATTCATTCCTTAGGGCATCTGGTGAAGAAATCTATGCCAGCCTTATTTGGCTGCAACTTAAGGCACTTGATGACATGATCTCACCTACATCAGTTATGAGCAGAGGTTACATTAACTAAAAATTTTCCATCATTGACGGAAATTTTTTAGTAGTTACGGAAAAATCTGAAGGCTGTCCATCACTTTGACAGATTACACTGAGCTATTGTAATTTATAACTGTAATTCCCACCCCTGTCCAGTTGGTGGCGAGTGTGCTCCAGTGTGGCAGCAGAGGGCGGGATCATCAACTCCAGAACAAAAATAAAACTGTCATGAGTCCTTTACAATGTGTTTGATTCCACACCGGCGAGTACCCACTAGTAGAGCAAAAGATGAGCAGTTCACGTGCACTGCCGCTTCGCTTGATCTGAGGTACGTGTCTACAGCAATCTATCACGCCACATTAAAGGGGTCATATGATGCGATTTCAAGTTTTCCTTTCTCTTTGGAGTGTTACAAGTTGATTGTGCATAGATAAGATCCCTGAAGTTGCAAAGACTAAAGTCTCAAAACCAAAGAGATATCTTTATCAGAGTTAAGACTCTGCCACGCCCTCCTAAAACGGCTCATTCAAACACACCTCCACATGTCTACCTCACGATGTGGAAATATTTGCGTTATGCTGCCCAAATGTTCACGCAAAAGAAAGAAGGCGTGGTTTCAGTAACCGCAGTAGTGTTGATACAGCCATGTCAGGGAGATGCTCTGTGTTTCTAGGCAAAAGCAAAAGCACTTTATTTGGCCTTCCAAAAGTAGATGCATTTAGGAATCATTAAGATTACTTACAACAGAACAGCACAACCCAGATGTTATCA